>CM008333.1:23033765-23044999 GCA_002525835.2 Ipomoea batatas | reverse complement strand
ACATAGCTGCAGTTTCATTTGATGATTATTTAAAATGTATCACTTTTTTATGGGCTAAAAGTTGCTTTGCTGGAAGCAACTAAAAAAAACTGGGTTGAAACACAGCAACAGTGTGAAGCAGAAAGATATGAAGATAATGACACTAGTGATGAAGCATTATTTGAATTATTTGTTGCTTCCAAATTATTATGGAGTGTGGTGCTTGAGCCATATTGAAATCATGATCGAGGATTTATGTTGCAATGGTATAAGGATTGTGTATTTGTGTTTCCACTTTCCACCCAACTCGATTATAACCCTAATAAAAGGTTTAAGCGAATCAGGTTCAACTTGAAAAATATTCAAATATTAAGATACTCAAATCGATCTTTTAATGAATTGAGTCAAATTTGAGTATCTTAATATTGGGAGGAATAAAAGAGATAAGCTGGGCTTTATAAAGAACCAGTTGGATCAAAGGAAGAAATGCTGACTTCCTTCAATTCAACTTCAATCAGATTATTGCCAGCAGGTGGTTCAAGCTTTGACTAGCTACTAATGTTCATAGATAATGCCTCTTCTTTTCATCTTATTATCCTAGCTAGATATTATTAAGGAAATATATGTTGATGAATTTCAGTCACATTTTCGTTAAGTTTGTTAATTCATCAGCGAATTAGATTGCTCGTAGATTAGCCCATGAGTATATTTCTTTGTCAAATTGTGTAGAGTGGTGTGACAGGCTTCCCGACTTTATTTGTAATGTTTTTCCTTCAAATTTGAGTTAATGGTATTTGTTTGTTATTCTTGTCGAGATGCCATGTAGGAGAAATGTGAATAGGAAAAAGGATAAAAACAAAAAGAAAATGAGAAAAACAAAAAAAGTAAAGATTTTTGTAGGCCTTTTATTTCTTTTTTTTTTTTGTCCTAATAATGAAATCCCACAAAAAATCAACACTTGTAAGTGTTTAATTTTCTTCTCTCTCATCTCACCTTTCTTTGAAGTTGTAATGAGCTTTTATTACTGTATTGTTTTTAAAAATATATTTTATATTATATGTAATATAAGTTTAAATAGTCAAAGACCTTGTGGTCTAGTGGTACCCGCTGTCTCGGTTTACACTCCCACATGGATGATGAGAGTGGGTTCGAGATTGAGAAAGTAGTTATGAACAGATACCGGCATTGATGGAAGATGAATGAGGCATTTCTCGACCTAGAAAAATTCAAATAGATAATTATTATATTTTCTCGAGTTAAAAAAAGCACAAATATATTATATAAAGAAAAATTACACTTTTCATCCTTAAGTTCATAAAAGGATAAAAAGTGCAACGTCAATGATAACTTAAGGACAAAAAGTGAACATGACCAACATTAAGGGACGAATTCTACAATACTACTTATGGAAAAAAGTGCAATATTTCCTTTATATAATTACCAAATGACCCTATTATATAACCTCAAACCCTAAAACTATAACATCACTTCTCCCATTTCTGCCGCCGCTCATCTTCTCAACACTGCACTCCACTTCTCGTTGCTTGAAGAACCCTAAGCATCAAGGTAACTCTCTGCGTAATCCAATGCTTTATTAAGCTTACGTCTAAACATTATACTGATTTCATAGGGATTGGTAACTATTTGTAAGTCTGTTCAATGATAAGGAAAGGAAGAAAGTTATGTCAATTATCGTCATTGTTTTTTAGATGTTTGATAAAATGCATGTGTGGCAGTCTTAAGAATTTTTGAAATTGGAATTTGGAACTGAATATATAGTCATACTGTCAATGAACGGAATCCTCTTTTCTATGTGTTTACAGGAAATTTTCACATTATTATCTGGAAATGGCTGTTGCATTCTACAACCTAAGCTCAGATGCCGGCGTCAAGAAGCTTGATGAGTACCTCCTGACACGTAGTTACATCAGTGGGTGGGTCACTATCTGCTGTTTGTTTCTTTTAATGGTTGGGTTCCCATCTTAATTTGCATTCACCATATTATTCCTTTCTCAGGTGTCAAGCTTCCAAGGATGACATCACAGTCTATTCATCACTTCCCAAGCCCCCATCATCTGAATATGTGAATGCGTCTCGGTGGTTCAAACACATTGATGCACTCTTGAGGATTTCGTGAGTTCTAGCTACTTAAAACATCTTTAACTTTAGTTTCTGTGAATTGAATTTCAAATTGTGTAGCAGCTAAGCAGCATGCTAGGAATCCAGTCATCTACCCTCTGTTTACATTTTTGTGTGTATGTATAATCCTCTGATATTACAATTTATTTTCATTAGTGGTGTATCTGGAGAAGGTTGTGGTGTAATTGTTGAAGGTTTTGCACCTATCCCTGCTGGTGTGGCAACACCCCCTGCTGCTGACACTAAGGTAACCCAATTAATAGTTTTTCATTGTTCATTGGCATTTCAAGTCTGTTGCTGTAATTGTTGATATTTTAGTGTCTTTTTCAATTTTGTTTGAGTTATGGCTTGGTTTATGCTGTTGTTTTTCCTACATTTTGCTTTCTGCAGCCATTTATAATGTTTGTATTTCATAATGAAACATGACTACAGGCCTCAGCTGCTGATGACGACGATGACGATGATGTTGACTTGTTTGGTGAGGAGACCGAAGAGGAAAAGAAGGCTGCTGAAGAGCGTGCTGCAGCTGTGAAGGCTTCAAGCAAGAAGAAAGAGTGTTAGTTTCTCCCTTTATATTCAATGATAATTATTATTTTAGAAATGTTAATGGACATAATATTATGTCTGGATGACCCTGTTTATTTAAATTACCTTACCTGGGCTTTTTTGTTTTTATCAGCTGGAAAGTCCTCAGTTCTTATGGATGTGAAGCCATGGGATGACGAGACTGATATGAAAAAGCTTGAGGAAGCTGTTCGAAGTGTTACAATGGAAGGATTACTTTGGGGAGCATGTATGTTCCTCTTCTTGTCTCTATTCATGAATCATAATTATTGCATTCCACTTTGTTCAAGTGTGTTTAACATTCAAAGTGCAGATTAATCTTTAAATAAAGATTATTGCTTTGTAGGCTAACTAGATTCTTAACTGTTGACTGTTTTTTGCAGCTAAACTTGTTCCTGTTGGATATGGTATTAAGAAATTACAAATCATGCTCACCATTGTTGATGACCTTGTGTCTGTGGATGAACTTATTGAGAGTTATCTCACTGTTGAACCTGTGAATGAGTATGTTCAGAGCTGCGATATTGTAGCCTTCAACAAGATATGTAAGCTCACTTTTCCCTTTGTTCTTTTAATGGCTACAAAGTGTTCATTGATACTAAGTGGTGATCACTCATCCACTGCTGTTCAATGTCTAATTTACAGGAATTTTCTGCACTCAGAAGTTGGAAATTGCAGCTGCTTATACTGCCTACCAAGTGATAGTATTCTCAGTTGGTTTTGGTTAGACATTACGAGTGTTTCTTGTTTTAGAGGTCTCCTGATGGGCCTATTGGTTGGAGTACTGATAGACAAACTGTCATTTTTATGAACTTTTTTTTCGTATTAGCAGTTGCCAAAACATTTCTGTTGCCTCACTTTTTTAGCACACAGCTTATTTGGACAGTTAATTTTTATAGCCATGATTGCGAAACCTCGAAGCCCATTGTGCTCCATCTTCATAAACTTTTCACCTTTTCGACTCCATCTCTTTAGTCCTCAGGACTTACTTGCTGATGGATCACAACACTGCACTATTTAGTGGGTCACCCATTCTGTGACTTATTACTATGCTTCGTAGTGGGTCATTAATTTTGTGACTTATTACACTCAACTATATGTTTAACTATATAGAGTTCTTTCTCTCTATGGTAAGTCATAACGTTATATTTTGAATTGAGTAGAAAACTGACGTCTAGGGGCTATCGAGCAGAAAATTTACGTCTAGGGGCTAAAGTCGACCAACCCTGCCGTCAAACACTCGCTAGCCTTGAGTTTTCGTATTTTTCCACTTTGCACAATTGCACTCCATCTCTCCAACCCTCTTAAACTCTGCTCCTTAGCATCCAAACTTTTGGCCTTTTACAAGTTTGGACCCCCACCATCTTAGCCCAATCTACACCTTTGCTTCTGTAGGTTCAATTCTTATTAATGTCATTATGACAAAGTTCATGATGTGATGATGATAACAATTCCGACAAAACATGTGGCAAAGCATTAATAAATTTAAAACTATCATATTTTGATAAATAAAATTTGAAACTGCCTATGAAAAAACATCCCCAAAATATTACTATTCTTATCTACATTTTCCTTCAATTGATACATGTTTGCACGTGTCATTTTCTGTACATATTTACTCTATAACTAAAATATTGATGGTTGGATTAAATATAATCACTTTTAAATAGTCGTAAATTAGATTTGGTTAAATTAATAGTTAAGTAATTGATTTAAAAATGTCAGTATTGTCAACATACAAAAAATGAAGCTTAGTTCTAAATTTGAATATGCAAGTAAATAGGGAGTGCTAATGCTACATAATCTATTGTACTTATAACTAAAGAAGATTTTATAAAGTTATTATGAGTGGGTGAGAAATGAATTATTGATAAATTTCTAAAATTATTTAAATTTTAATTTAAAGTTTAATAAATTAACAATACTATTCCTAATTTTTTAAAAATTAAATTAATTTTTTTACAAATAAAAACTAACATAAGTCATCTACATGTTCGTTAAATTACTATTATATATATATATATCCATTACGATAGATTTATTAAGTCATTACAAGGTGTATAACATTTTCCGGCCTCCATCTAATTTATAAAGTATATTTTTCTAAATTGTGCATATTTCATTTATAGAATGAGAATTATTCAAACTTGCCAACATAAATGCTTTAAACAACCATTACTGCTAAAGTATTAAAAGAAATAGAATAGACTATACAAATATTACAATTAACACTATCTCTTTACCAAGCACCTTGTGCTCAATTGGCATGTAGTGGCCATCCTCAGATGGGAGGTCATGAGTTCGAGTGTCAGTGGAGGAGATCTCGAAATTGACTCTTTGTGCTTCAACAGGTTGAGAAAAAACACTATCTCTTTACCATGTGTTAATCAACACTAGTGTCTTTTATACTAGGTACAACTAAAGTTTTGAGGATTATATTGAGTACAATAAGGACAATACCCTAAAACTTTTTGAGATGTAAAATGTAACCGATAATGACGGACTCGAAAAACAAAAATATATTATGTGGAATTTCCTTGGGCTGTTATTGCACTCCGCCTCCGCAACCCAGGACTTGCATAGGTGACAAGCTCATGGGGTCAACCTCCCACACCGTTACCATTAGTCAGGCACTGTGCAAAAGGTCCAAAGCACAATTTCA
Source organism: Ipomoea batatas (assembly GCA_002525835.2). Lineage (NCBI taxonomy): Eukaryota > Viridiplantae > Streptophyta > Magnoliopsida > Solanales > Convolvulaceae > Ipomoea > Ipomoea batatas. The sequence continues at coordinate 23,039,655 of CM008333.1, read as the reverse complement.
CTAACACGTATAGAAAGTAGAAACATATATCTTTAGTCTGATCATAAAGGAACACAAATTTTGAACCCCAAAGGGGGGAAAGATGACAATTAATGATTCTAATTTTCCTATACAACTCTCCATCTAACTAAATATGGAATTGGATCAATTATATCTAACCACTAAGTCTGAAAATCTGGATTGGTTGGAGTTGGATTTGGCACAACGACAAACACTGGCAAAATATGGCCTCAGCATTCATTCTAGTCTTCCAGCTATCTATACTTGATCCAATCTTCTTACCCTGAAAACACAAATGAAGCAAAGGATATGTGGAACTCAGGTTCTGCTCTTTTGTGTACTAATTAAAAATATTCGTTGAAATACAGTCTAGCAGTTGGATTGGGACTGCCTCAGCTCTTTTACACCATGTCAGTGAATTGAAGAAGCTAACCTAATTTGGAGTGTGCAATCCAGTGTTTCACCTTATAATTCAAGCTTTTCATCATCATAATATTTTCACAATAGAACTGTTTTGGGGTGGAGGTTAGTGAATGGCCAAGTCCAGCACTAATTTTTAGGTAGAAGCATGAAGGGTCGATTCCGGCACACCCTATGCCTCTAACAAATGTAGCGGTATAAGAAAATAAAGTTGCTCATTCACTACTGTTGATAATGCTAGGCCACACATAGATGAGCAGACCAAATCAAACCATCTATTTATTTCTTAATGTTTTGTGGTTTGTAATATTTCTCTTGATTTATATTCTCATAGCCATGATCTGTTTACCGAGTTTGTGGACATAGATAATCTGTTTGGTTGTGGTCTCCATTCACCCATTACTACTGTGAATAGAACTCATATGGATACTTCTAAAACATCAAACACAAGACATTCTCTTTTCCTCATTCCTTTCTTATTAACTCTTGAGCAGTGTTTAGTGCATTCCAACTACAGTCAACAGGTGCACATTACTACAAAATAGCCGTGTAACCTTAGGGAACAATCCTCGTTCTTTATGCCTTGCACCTCATGCTTAAGTGAGTTAAATTCTTTTTGACTTTCCCTTGAACCAATATCTTTTGGTATAAGCTATCCTATTTGGTTTGAGCAGTGTATGTGTAGTTCTACTGGAAAAACTTAAAGAACTGTAAGTTAGGTATAGAAAACTGAAATACCTTGTCATGGGAAGATTTCTTGATACTCCATTGTAGGAAACATGAGAAATTCCCTGGGACTGAGAGTAATGATTCGTTTCAGCCAATGGGTTCACAATAAAACCAGGGCTAGCTTTATTGTGAGCCGAAGCCATGAATGGGGTTCCACCAGAAGCAGGGAATTGTGAAGTTGAAGTCCTCCTCCTCCACAGTTTTGAACTCAAAAACTCTGTACCTGGTAGCTTGCAACACATGGCTGCTGAGTCCCTATTTGACATTCTTCCAGTTGACACAGCCAAGTCATATGATATCTCATCTAAGCTCAACTCCAGACCATGAACACGTGCCTCTAAAGAATGCATCCCGCTCTGACAAGTCCCAATGAATTTCTGCATCAACCAACAAACAAGGCAGGCTTTTATTTTAAGCTCGCTATTCTTCAGAAAGATACATGGTAACAAAGACAACATATATAGGGAGGGCACAAGCAAGTTACCTGGAGGACTTGTAGCAAATTGGACTGCTGATTTTCAATTTGAACAAGTTGCTTCCGAATCTCAGACAGATCATCATGTTCTTTCTGGTTCATACACAGATCCCCACTATCATTCATGACAACATTAGAATCTGATTTCTCATCTTGATATGGAACCACGCGACACCCGGAAGCACTCTTCCCAAAAAGGGGGCGTTTTATTTCTGGTTTTGTGAATCCTTCTTTCTCCTCATCACCTTTCCCAGTTTTACACTTGAGATCATCCCCAGAAGAATCTTGTGAATTAGGGACTTCAATCTTCAATTCAGAAGGCTTCTTGTGATCAAGTTTGCGGAATATTGCTGGTGTTGCTTTCTTCCCGATTACTGTAGCAGCAGAAGAGCTGCCTAGTGCATTTGTCTTGCTTTTATTGAGGTTTCTTCTCCCAACATTGGGAGTACCAGAGCTCCTGGATTCAGGTGGATCACTACCCTTCTCTGCACCATCAACAAAACACATATGATTGATTATATAACATTTTCAACAAAGATGCAGAATTTAAACCATGTTGGAATAGGAAACAGAAAACCCAAAAGAAACTTGTCAAATGCCAAAGCTGACGAAATGAGGAACGACCAATTTTCACAGAGGGGATTTACTTTCTTTGATATTTCCATTACCTAAATTTTCTTAAGTCAAATATTGTACCAGATGTGGAATAATTTTCCCACCTTTCAATCATATGTACTCTTTTTTTTTTTAGTACTACTGACTCTGTTACAATGTAGTATCTGTTCATAGCTACTCTCTCAACCTTCTGAAGCACAATGACTCCCATCATCCATGTGGGAGTGTTAATCGGGACACCGGATGCCACTTGATCACAAGGTACTCTAATATATCATCTAAATAGTAATAAACAACACATGTACAAGAAAAGTAACAAACGGAAATGGGACTAGCAAATACATTTGCAGAGTAAAATGATTATTCATCCATGGCATGATACCTCTAGATGATGAATCTGATTCAGGTGGAAGCGAAACGTCATCCGATAAATCAGGAATCTCCTTCCACGCTTCCAGCATTTGACTCATTGTTTCCCTCACAGTCTTCACCTGCAGAATCAATCAGACATTTCATCAAACGCAAGAAAATCATTCATGAAAAGATAATAACTGAATTAGTGAATGCAAAACCTTATCAAATCGTTTGGCCTCAAAGGTCTTTAAGCAAGAGGCCTTAAACTCCGATAGTGTTTCTCTTTCTGCAACTCCAAGCCTTAGCAGAGCCTCGGCACTAGCCTTCCTCGCCGCCCAATCCTCACTGCTCACGAATTCAACCAAACGCGGCACTAAATTCCTCACAACTTGCTGATTCGATGCGGCTCCAACAGCAATTACGCTGCCAATCAGTGTAAGCAGCGCCGCCTTAGCCTTGAAGCTCTCGGATTTCAACAGCTTCTCGAACCTCGGAATCTGTTTCCGCAAGCTAACCACATCCGGATCGGGCGCGGCCTCGATCGCCGCCGCCAAGCACAGCGCGGCGCCGATCTGAGAGTTCATTTCCTGTTCGGTGAACAGAGCCTCGAGGAACGGCTTCATGATGGAGGAGAACGGCGACTTGGTTAAGTGCAAGGAGATCGAGGCGGAGGCGGTTACGCAGGCGGAGCGGACGGCGGAGTCGTGGTCGCGGAGGCGGCGGATAACAGCGCTGAGAAGCTTCGAGAGGTAAGGAGACAGCGAATTGCCGTGGTTTTCGGAGAGGATGGAAATAAGGCGCAGGCATTCCTTCCGGACCGGAGACTTATCGGAGGAATCGGTGGCGGCGATGGAGGAGAGGAAAGGCGGAATAGTTTCAGTTGAAAGGGCTTTAGCAATGGCCTCCAGCTCAATTGCCGCGGCGGAATGCGTGTCCCGGTCCGAGAGCTTGTGGAGGCACGTGAGCACTCGGTGCTTCAAGTCACGTGCTTGGCTCTGGTTCTGCTTTCTCGTCATCGACATCTTCTCTCTCTCTCTCTGTCTGAAATAAGGAGGAGTTAGGAATGAGGTGGCGGCGCCGGTGGGATCTCCGGCGGCATCTCACGGCGGTGGGCGGTGATCTTTGGTGTGAGGTGTCGGACTTTTCCTTCTGTCTCTCTTACCCTTTTAAAGCGTGGATTTGGACTGGGGAGGGAACTGTAAAGAGGAAGTTTGTTTAAAGGAAAAGCCGTTAATTTCGTTTGCTACGTCAGATACGTTTCTACGCCTCTACGTCGTCGTATTTGTATATTTCGCGCCATTTTAAACAAAACTATCCAAACAAACCACATCGCTGGATATTCCGATCCTAATGCTGGTTTATACATAATATAATTAAGATAAGGCCAAAGAAGAAAAGAATATCAAAATTAAAATTTTAAATTTTCATTATTTTATATTCAAAATTAGTTGCCAATGACCTTGTGGTCTAGTGGCATCCGGTCCTATCTCCTGTTGGATGGGGCAGGTTCGAGCTTCAGTGGAGGTGATGTTGATTCTTTTTGTGTGTTTCAGTAGGTTAAGAAAGTAGTTTACGAACATTTATTACGTTGTAATTGAGTTAGTAATATTCAAAATTAGTTTTTCTTTTATCTTGTGTACAATAAAAACAAAAGACTACAAATTCCATGCAATACCCTCGTCATAATAAATTGGTGGATATGTAAATTAATAAAAATTGCAGGTTTTTAAGTTGTAAGTATTTTGAAATTAAAAAAGGTTATGGTATTTAATCTGTATATAAATTTGTAGATATTTTAGTATTTTCTTGTAGTAAAACGGTTGTAATGACAAAATTATAAATATATTATCTAATACTCACCTGAGCAGTTCAGTTGGTACTTGGATAGTAAATTGTAAGAGTTACGACACTCAATGTGTTGAATTTTTGTAGCACCAGAGTCATCGTAATTTATTCTTCCACCATTATGTTGGATCGAGATGTTTTGGGTAAGACATTTCATCTTTCGTGGTCAAGAAATATATATAATACCTAGTCAAGATATTAATTTTTTTTTGAGAGAAGTCAAGATATTAATTATACTATACTAAAATCATGTATATTGGTTTTCAAAAAATAAAATCATGTATATGTTTTCAAACAATATTAATTAGGGAGAGAGAGTAACGGAAGTATATGTAACTCCACATATATACACTTAATTATTCGTCGGACTAATCTTAAGAGCCACTGCAAAGGTAAATTGTGAGTTAGTCTATCGGTCAGGCCCTAGTCTTTATGTGTACAAAAGGGATCAGATCTAATTCAAACCTTCTATTATCTCAGGCTTTTTTTTTTTCCATTCATGTTTTCAGCTTGAACCCGGCCCCCACACTGCGATCTTCAGTTGTGACATCAAGTCACGACAAATCACTAGGCTAAACATTGAGCCATTGAGGGATAACGTAACGGTGATAGGTAATTATTTTGTTTTAATGTAATTAATAATTATATATACAAATTGTATGTAATTAAAAGGTAACGGTGGTATTTTTTATTTTTTTTTTTGAATACAGGTAACGGTGGTAGTTTTTTTGGCAAACAAATAACGGTGGTAGTTAATTAGAAGCGAAGTAAATGAAAAATGATGGGAGCATGGAAGTGAAAAGTCATGTTAGTGAAGTGTGGTTCTCATCGATGTTCAATTCTTGCTTGCTTTCTTTCTTTTTCTTGTGAAATCATCACCTCTTCATAATTAAGCATTGTTTGCCTGTTGGCAGACATATTAGGTTTCCCGGCCTAGATCTCCGCCGCTCGTTCAGATCACTCATCATCTGCACGGCTCAATGTTTGTTCATGTGTACTGTCAGCAACTTTTTTTTTTTTTCCCACTCGAAATGGACAAAAATAATTTTGTTGGTTTCATAAAAAAAAAAACTACAAATCGCATAATAATGATAATTTTTTTTGAATATGCTAAAATGAAATAAAATTATATATTATGCTTGCACTTTAGAGTCTACATATGATCTTTCAAATCTTAAAACTTATAGCTGGCAAAATCTCATATGACCCCGTCTCATGGATTTTTATTTGTGAGACAATGGATAGTATTTTTCATAAAGATTACACTTTTCCTCATAAGTATTATAGTTTCCTTCATAAGTAATTCTTCAATTATTAAATATTACATTTTGATTTAAAAGTATTACATTTCTCTTTAAAAGTATCATATTTTTCTTAATACGGGTAAATATTACATTTTTCCTTATAAGTAAAGGAAAATAACACTTTCCACCCTGAGTTATATACTTATAA
>CM008333.1:22967254-22978362 GCA_002525835.2 Ipomoea batatas | reverse complement strand
CTCAATACAAGTTTTTTCACGGTTTTTAAGTTGGAGAGAGAAAAAAAATTCCTGTAAATTTAGAATTTTTGCAAATCTAGAGGGGCCCATAGGAAATAATGAGAGCATGTGTTGGACGCGTGCGTAAATCTATTTATTTATTTTCTTTTTTTTTCCTCTACTCTCATTTTCTCTTTTCTAGTCACACCTGCAAAATCTCCTCAAAACCTCACACTATTGAGCATGGCCTTATGCTATTAGAGCAATCACATCAAATGCATTTTTTTTTTTGTTTTTAGGCCAGTGCAAGATGATATGAAGGAAAGAGAATGAGATATAATGGATTTGTCTTCCTCCAAGAACATGGTTTTCGTGGACCCCAAGGAGTGAGAAAATCTCATGAAAAAGAAGAAGGAGCGGGTTTCGCGCACTGATCGCGCCCAGCTGGGCGAGTGTATTGCACGCGTCGATTGGCACGTTTATGCTGGCCTTTTTTTTTCTTTGGCATCAAACATCAGTTTTTTTCTTTCTTTTTTCCTTCTTCTCTTATCATCATCTCTCTCCTAAGTTACTACTAAAAAACCGTGAAAAAAAAATTAAATTGGTGTGATTGCTCTTATGGCTTGTGTCACAATTACAAAATATATAAAAGTTATATTACATGTACTTTCACATTTTACTCCATCACTTTTATTTCTTGATGTGACAAGCAATGAGAGTGGAGTAGAATTTGAGACTCCACATAATAATTTTCAATATACAATTTTGGAGTTAGAATTGCAATTGGCAAAGGTGGGTTCATTTATATATTTTATTATTATCAGTATTATTTTATTGATAAAAGAAAAAAAAAATTATAAGGTGATATTATAGTGGATCATTTTTAAAGATGCGATAGAATTGTATAGATGGAGAGTGAATAGTAAATAATTACAAATTTAGTGATATGACATTTTGAAAATAAAAGAAGATTGCATAAGTGAAGATAGCCTAATAATACATACGAGTAAATATATAGATAATGTCTGCTAGGCTGCTACAGTATTTGATACCATTGGATTTTTCTTTTTGAGCAACTAGATAAAAAAAAATACTAGTAAGAATCAAACTTATTATCTTTTGCTATGAGATTTAAACTTCACCCACTAAATTACTTTTCTCAGAGCTTCATTATAGTTTTTATCAATGTTTTAGTAAATGGTGAGACCCTTTATAGGATTTCCTCCACAACTCCTCGTCTCCTCCCCCACCCTCACTAAAAACATCCACACTAATGGTGAATGGGAGGTTCATAGTACAAAAGCATGTGACATGGAGGAGAGAGAGTTCAAGAGAGAAGAAAAAATAACTCCTGCAAATTGGAGTTCTTAGCACAGTAAAATTGTAGAGGAAAATCCTAGAAGTGTTGCGTCTGACGCGCGTTAGGCGCAACAATGGCGCCCAGCGGGCGCGCCTGACATTAGTTTTCTTTTTATTTTTCTTTTTGTTATTTCATATTTGTTTTTTATTTTTTTCATCTTCTCCCATTTTCTCTTTCCTAATCACACTTACAAAAATTCCTAAAAACTCGTGAAAAAACTCAATTGATAAGGATGCTCTAAGATAATTGCAGGCCTCGGCGGTTACAATTTTGCTAGCTGTTGTCAACATGAAGCATGCAATTACAACAATTCTAATGATCTCACTTGCCCTCATGCACTTGCCACTACTCATACTCTAGTTATCATCCCCAAAACATTCAAAACATGGGGAAAAAAACTATAATAATAGGGATGATAATTCTATCCACACAGAACACACCTAATGGTTACTTATATTTAATTTCTAATATATGGGATGAGTGCGGAGAGAGGTAGGTAAATATTTGGATAATGGATGCAAAGTATCTTCGCTCTGCACCTGCACTTGATAAATAAATATGTATTTTGAATCTTTGAATATTTGGAAGAATGTATATATTAAGTCCTAGCTCTATGCCCGGATCCCAGTTCTGGTAGACAAATTTGTGGAAGCTCCGATGAGTTGTCCATGTGAAGTTGAAGCGAAATCTTCTGCGGGATGTTGGTGCTAGACCCGGATTAGTATTAATTAGAAGAGGGGAGTGATCAGACTCAACTATTGGCAAGTGCTTGACTTTGGTTTATGGGAATCTCAGTTTCCATTCAATGTTACCAAGAGCCCGATACAACCTTGCGCCTTTGAAGAGTTGTGTATTTGAACCTCTCATCCAAGTAAACTTGGAACTTGAGAAACCTATGTCTATTAAACCTTCCCGGAAGATCCATTCGTTGAATTCAGAGCATCTAGAGCTTCTAAAACCATATTGGTTGCTCACTTCCTCTTGACTAGAAACGGAATTAATGTCACCAACTGTAACCCAATGGTCTTGCACCCTGTTCACTACAAAAAAACGCGAAAATAGCGACGGACGATTTCCGTCGCTAAACAAGAGAAATCCATCGCTAAACAGTTTAGCGACGGATTTCGTCCGTCGCTAAAATGAGCGTCGCTAGATTTCAGTGACACAATTTTTTTCCGTCGCTAAATTTTAGCAACGGAAATATTCGTCGCTACATGAAAACCATCGGTCGCTATATTTGTCTCGACGACAATTTGGACGCTAAAAGATCTGGTTCGAAAGATCTGCGAAGAGCCTTCTTCTAAGTAGAAGGTTTGGGCTACCGTAGACCACCGACAGCAACCATGGCTGAGAGTAACCATCATTCACCTGCAAACTAATAAACTGTGGATGAGTCTGAATAATATCTATGTTAATGGTTGCCTTCCATAAGATCCATATTCCCCCATAAAAGCCTACTGCTTCTACGCGCACCCACTCGTCAAAGCCGAGGCCGGAAAAAATCCTGTTAGCTTGATTGCCAGACACTTTTGGTTCAAGTAAACCAACTAAAACAGGGTTATGTATTCAAATAAAGTGTTTCAGGGTGCTTCTAAAAGATTTTGAAGCAGCACCCTGACAATTCCAGATTAGAAAAATCATTAACACAGGAAAATAACAAACAGGTATGCGCCTAATTGCGCCTATGTCTTTGTGCTCCATGGTCAATCTAACCAGCAAATCTGCCCGCTTCGTCCATGGTTTCATCTGGAGGATCAGCTCGGTTGGTAAAAATCCTTGGCACATCCGGTGGGTCACCCAACAGTTCAAACTCCTGGCCATCCATGGGGTATTCTGGTTGGTCCTCCTCATGATGGACCATGGTGGTGACAATGTTCTTCCCATTGTTCGAACCACGCACCAATGTGCGTTCGGTCTCCACTGCCACTTGTCTTGAGCTCCCTCCTCTTCCACCCCTACCATTGTGTGCTCCACGGGGGGAGGGGTGGTTTATATTTCCGGTTCAGTGGCGGTTCTGAGTAGGATACGAAATCGCCCCTTGGGGACCTTGATACGTCCTTGGATTTACACTACGAAGTACCTGCTGGTTATTGGTCCTCATTCGGGGAAGGTTCTCTTCGTTTATCTAGTGTGGAGTATGTTCTGGATTATCTAGGCCATCCAACATTACAAGCCGTGACTGATTACCTATGCCCATGGCCGATTTTCCTGATGGCATTGCGTAATTCGTTGGGGGTTGGCGTCCACCTGGTGGGTTGTTTCTGCCTCTTCCTTGCCCTCTTCTATCCCTGCGTGGTACCAACATCCAGGCCCCGTAGTCTTCCTTGAATTGAGCCTGAGGGTATGCTGCCATGTGAGGAGTTCCTTGAGGGCCTCCTTCTACCCTTTGATCGCTTGTAGTGTTATCAGGATTTCCATCAGCGTCTTGATTCCTCTTCCCGCATTGATCATGTTTATGCCCATACAACCCACATTTGAAGCAAACCAGATGGATACCTTCATAAGTGATCGGCTATACCTTCTGGTCCAATGTAAACTTCGAGAGTAGAGGCTTGGAAAAATCTACTTCCACGCAGACTCGTGCAAATTTACCCTTAGACACGAGGCTTGTTGTATTATATACTTTAACCATACGACCTACGTTATTGCCAATCTTGATTAGAAATTCATCCTCAAAATATTCAATATATAGGTAGCGTAGGGAACCGAACCTAGACAAGCAATTTCTCTGTTCTGTCATCTCTGGCATCAAAGTTAGGTTTCCACTCTTGGACTACCAGATAATGATCCATAGTCATCCAAGGGCCTTCAAATTTTGCAAACTCATAATCACTGAGAGATTCGAACTTTGCCAGATAATGGTCAAGATCCAAGGTGATTAGTTCAAAGGGCGATTCAGGCTTCTACATCCTTTGAAGTCTCTGTAGCAAGTAGGAATAACTCACCTTCCTTCCGAGTACTCTGATAATCAGTGAGTGCCGTCACGAACGACGGAATCTTTCCTTTTCATCCTTCGTTACTCGGATTATTGGGTATTTCGGATCCGCCTAATAATCTTTCGTTGTCTCCTCATCCGAGGCCTCTTCAGTCTTTGGAAGGTTATAGGTCACCCTGCGATGCCATGCATGGCTTGGAGTGGTTGCGGGAGTTTGCCATTGGGCTGATTCTGGCGATTTCATGCCGGCCAAATCTGGGGTTTCTTGAACGATTTCAGCGGAGGTGGATAGAGCAACTGCTTCGTTTGAGTTCCGACCTCTTTTGGTCTTCTTTGTGCTTCGTTCGAGTAAGTTTTGGTCTTCAGGTGACCCGGGGTCACCGCTGGTGAAGCCCTCTCTGAAAGAGAATCCGTCACGAATTCCATTTTTCACTTGTTTTCCAAATATTAACTATATAGATGGATGATTCTTCATTTTGTCAATAAAAACATTCAAAGTGAGCCAACTAAAGAGTCAGTTTGGCAAAAAAAACTAACTGTACTGTGTTTGAACTTTAGATTGCTATTGTGTTATATAATGTTTAGACTTTGGATTTAGACTATGTGAATATGTGTTGTTTGAAAAATTAAGAAATGTTGAAAATTGAGGTTTTTAAACTGAACCGTATATCGATTCCAACTAATTTTGAACATAAACTGAACTTTTTCAAACTGAAATGAAACCGAAACCAAACTATAATATTAAACCAAATGGTTTTCAATACCGAAACTGAAAAAAATGAACCGAATCCCGAACGCCCACCCCTACTTAGGCTATCTACATTAGTAGATTTTGTAAAGTTTTTACACGGTTTTTAATAAAAATAATATGATGGGGAGGAATGAGAATGTGGAGAGAGAAAAGAAAAAGACCTCCGGCAAGGCATTGGGCTTTTGCAGGTTTGTGGGTCCCATCAGTTGAATTGAGAGAGCATTTATTCTCGCGCGAAGACAAAATTCGCGCCCTAGCTTGGCGCGTTAAACAACTAATCGAACTTTTTTTAAAAAAATTTAAATTTCATCATTGTTTTATTTTTTTCTTCTTCTTTCATCTCATTTTCTCTTTCGTAATCACATATCTAAAAAACTTCTAAAAAATTACAATAAAAACCTCACTATTGAAGATGTCCGAAGCATAGCATTTCTCACATGGCCACATCACTTTTTTTTTTTTTTTTTTTAAATAAATTTCATTTCTCAAAAGTCAAAATTCCTTTTCGTCAAGTGACACTGACAACTATGCTGAGTTTTGACCATAGTGGACTTGGCCCTTGGGTACGGGTAGTCGGGTACCAGTCATAAACTCATAATTCATAAATCATAATCGCCTTTCAAAAAAAATAATCGCCTTTCTCACTTGTGTTTTTGAACATCCTGAAGCGCGGTTTCCGGCACAAGCACCACTGCAGGGAGCCCTCGCCTGAAACCCTACAAATTTCACTTTAAGATATACATACACATATCTACTGCTTATATACGTATGTAATTCTCCATCGAAGTTTGTAAAAAAATCCTTTAAATTTGAATGGGCACCAAAGAGAATTGCAGAAACGAGCTCCGTGCTGCCTTCCGTCAGCTTAGCGATCGCTGCCTCTACTCCGCCTCCAAATGGTACCTTCCTTCGCATAAACCCTAAAATCCCCCAAAATCTCTATAATTCTTTTGTTGTTGTAAAAAATTCTGAATTTTTGGCACAGGGCAGCGGAGCAACTAACGGGAATTGAGCAAGACACGACAGAGTACCCCGCATCTCTCACCCGGTTCCAGCTCGGCAGTTCCAGTATTCTTCACCGCTTCCGCACCGGCACCGGAGAGGCTACCTTTTCTAGCACCCCTTCCGCCGGCGTGTCCTACGTGGCCACGCCGCCGGTGCTCGATGATGAATACGAGGCCGGGGACAGCGACTTTTACCTGCTTGCTAAGTCTTATTTTGATTGCAGGGAGTACCGGAGAGCCGCGCATGTGCTCCGCAATCAGACCAGCAAGAAAGCCATTTTCTTGCGGTGTTACGCCCTTTTCGTGGTTTGTGCTTTTAATTATAGTTTCCAATTTCATTGCTTTTCCGGCCTTTATGCTCTTTTATTTGCCAGTTGCATATAATATTCATTAACATACATATGATTCATTAACTATGAGTGCTGATTTGGTAGGGTTTTAATGCCCCTTAGAAAGTATTTCACTTTTGGTATAATTGCAAATTGTTTAAGCACACCGGAGGAATTAAGTCTTCTGCTAATTAAATTAGATGGAATTTGATCATAGAACTGACTAGGCGACTGACGATTTAACTCCTACCGCACCCTTGGGTAGTGGTTGGTACGCTTAGGATTAGTATAGCGTAAGCTGTGAAACCTAATGTATAATAAAAAACATGAAATTTGTTTCAAATTATTACTCCGTTCACCTCTATATGCATTTTTTTGAATACTACTGACTCTATTACATTGTAGTATCTGTTCATCTATACTTTCTCAACCTGTTGAAGCACAAAATAAATTATTACTCCTTTCACCTCTATATGCATTTAAGTCGAGCAAATAGTGTTTGCTGATGGTTACTTTTGTGAGCATTTATGAAACTAGTTGTCTTTTTCACTCCTTGTATTTGCATCCATAAATAGTTTATATTAATTGCAAGATAAAGTCTTTTAAAACGAATTAACTTGGATGGCCTTGATTCCGCAACAATGATTAATTATTACCTAGTTAGTCTTTTGCAGTTATAATTAGGCCTTAGGTCAGTTAGGTGGTCAGTTAGGTGGTACAAGATGTTTTCTCTTAAATTGGGGAACCAAATCTGTCTCGTTTCATCAAATTTGAAGAAATGATTTGTTTCTTGCATATGCAATATGTGTTGTGCGATTCAATTATTATAGTTTACGCGATTCCTTTAAACCTTCATTAATCTGTTTAGCAAAGCCCAGAAAGATCATGCTTAGGAATCTGTATGAATTCTGTGCACTCTTGTTACTGTCTTCAGATTGAAATGTTGAACAGATATCTTCTTTGTAACATGCACTTAAATGTTGCTGTGATGCATATTGGCCTGCCATTTGAGACTATGTTATTATGGTTGGGGAGATTTATATGAATTAATATCATTTTTGGTCCCACGACTTTTGAGGTCTTATCACTTTTGGTGCACAACTTTAAATTCTTTTAATTTTGGTGTCTAACTTTGTAATTTCTATCAGTTTTAGTCCTTCTGGCCAAATTGACGATGAATTGTTGCCGGATTCTATATTTTAATGGGAAAATCATTATCCAAAGAAAGATCTTTAATATCTAAACAAAAGAAAAATCATATTAAGAAAAAAAAAGGTTTGTCCATCGTCGATGCTAAAAAAGTAAAAATTTCATAGATCTCTGTATAGTTTCTGCATGTCTTCTTCATTATTTGCATCGATCAAACACCTATAAATATGATTTTACAGCGAGTTTGTTTAGATATTGAAGATACTTCCTTGAGATAACGATTTTACCCTTCAAAATATAAAAATCGGCAACATTTCGCCGTCAATTTAGCCAGAAGGACCAAAATTGATAAAAATAACTAAGTTAGGCACCAAAATTGAAAAAATTTAAAGTTGTGCACCAAAATTTATAAAGCTCAAAAGTCGTGGGATCAAAAGTGATATTAATTCGATTTAAATTAACTTTTAATATTGTTTTAAGCAAATTTTGTATGAAACAGCTATGTGGATTTACTTTGCACCAGACACATATCATAGTTGATATTTTGATCTTGATTCAAAAAGCCAAAAGATGACTGATGTTTTGATGGATACTATGTGTACAATGACTAATGTGGTATTGTTTATTACTATATGGCTTGAAAGATACTTGGTGGTATTTTTTTGATTCCTATTTTTGTTCCTTGAAGGCTGGTGAGAAGCGAAAAGATGAAGAGATAATAGAACTTGAAGGGCCCTTAGGCAAGAGTGACGTTGTGAACCAAGAACTAGTTTCTCTTGAGAGGGAGTTGTCAACGCTTCACAAAAATGGAACAATTGACTCCTTTGGTCTTTACTTGTACGGTCTTGTTCTTAAACAGAAAGGAAATGACAATCTTGCTCGGACAGTGCTTGTGGAGTCTGTGAGTAGCTATCCATGGAACTGGAGTGCTTGGACTGAGCTACAATCCCTGTGCACCACGATCGAGACATTGAACAACCTTAATCTTAGTTATCACTGGATGAATGAATTCTTTCTTGCTAGTGCTTTCCAAGAACTTCGAATGCATAATGAGTCTTTGGCAAAGTACGAGCATCTACAGGGAACTTTCAGTCTTAGCAATTACATTCAGGCTCAGATTGCTAAAGCTAAATACAGCATGAGGGAATTTGAACAAGTGGAAGTAATATTCGATGAGCTTCTAAGAAATGATCCGTATAGAATTGATGAAATGGATATGTATTCCAATGTGCTGTATGCGAAGGAGTGTTCTTCTGCTTTAAGTCACCTTGCCCACCGGGTAATTTTGATAGATAAATACAGGCCAGAGTCCTGCTGCATCATTGGGAACTACTACAGTTTGAAGGGGCAGCATGAGAAGTCAGTTATGTATTTTAGGAGGGCGCTCAAATTGAATAAAAATTATTTGTCAGCATGGACACTAATGGGCCATGAGTACATTGAAATGAAAAACATCCCAGCAGCGGTTGATGCCTATAGGAGAGCTGTGGACATAAACACATGTGATTACCGAGCCTGGTATGGATTAGGGCAAGCTTACGAGATGTTGGGAATGCCCTTGTATGCTCTTCATTATTTTAAGAAGTCAGTGTTCTTGCAGCCAAATGATTCTCGGTTGTGGATTGCCATGGCGGAATGTTACAAAACGGAGCAGGTTAATATGCTTGAGGAGGCAATCAAATGTTTCGGAAGGGCAGCAAACTTAAATGATAGAGAAGCAATCGCACTTGACCAGCTAGCGAAATTACATTCTCAACTAGGTCGTTCTGATGAGGCAGCGTTTTACTACAAGAAGCATTTAGAGAGGATGGAATCTGAGGAGAGGGAAGAATCCAACATAGTTGAAGCCTTACTGTTTCTTGTCAAATATTACAAAGCTCAAAGGAGATTTGAAGAAGCAGAGATTTATTGTACCCGCCTTCTTGACTGCCAGGGTCCTGTAAGTTATATCCACCTTATCACATTTATAGATGGCAAATACACATAGTTGTGTTGCTTATAACTCTTGACCATAATATAACCATATAGATGGAGTAAATGCTTCAGGGGTAAAGACAGTAATAAGACGAAAACCAAAACAATGGACAAAAATAGGACATTTTAAAAATTGGGACAAAAATGGGAAAAACTCATTTCCCAAATGCGTTCCTGGTCAGAACCGGTCAAACATAAACGCAAATGGGACTTGACCGGCTCTGACAAGGAACACATTTGGGAAATGAGTTTTTCCCATTTTTGTCCCAATTTTTAAAATGTCCTATTTTTGTCCATTGTTTTGGTTTTCGTCCTATTACTGTCTTTTACCCAATGCTTCAATCCCATGTCAAAAGTCATGGGTTTGAATCTCTATGTCACCCAATAAAAAGAGACTATGGTCCACATGTTGCTTGGAGTTCGTTTTTTAAATGTAACCGGCTCACACATGTGAGGGGGCATGTTGAGCATAACTTAACCTTTTTTAGTTGAGATGGAATCATGTTTCTATTATAACATTTTGGCAATTAACACAGGAGAAGGAAGCAGCCAAAAGTCTTCTTCGAGGAATAAGGCATGCAATGAAAGTCCAGCATTTTCCACCCTAAGATTTGTACTCCTGTCACCAAGTACTGAGGGAAGTTTACTTGGAGATGATTCTGTTATTTGTGCTAATGCATGTCATCTACTAGTTGGCAAGCCCAGGGAGGTCAACTTGGTCTCAAGCAATCCTAGAGTGGCTCAAAAACTGTACTAATGTAGTCATGTTATGTTCCCTAATTCCCATCTATTTATGTAATTATGGGCACTAAACGCTCATCGGACAACCATCATGCCTAGGGAAAAAAACAGTCAAAATAGTGGTCAAAACTAGTATTCTTCTACCTTTCCATACATTTAGAATTGTTAAAAACAGTTTAGAAACATTCTCAAAAAAAAAAAAAAAACAGTTTAGAAACATATGGCCTTGTTTGGTAAATGGTTGTAAGCTGATAACTGTTAGTTGATTAGATTAGAGGGTATAATTAATTGATAGCATTAGTTGATTGTAGAAATGTGTTTAGTAAATTAGCTATTAGCTGTTTGGTTAATTTCTTTTTTCAAAAAACTAATTGAAAAAGTTGTTTTGATTAACTTTTTAAATTTTAGCATTTTAGAATTACAAAAAGCTTATTAAGCAAACACTTATATTGATTTTTTAACTAAATCAAACAGATAATAGTGATCAAATAAGTCAAAATTGACTGATAATAATTTAACCATAACATATACAATCCATCATATTTGTCAAAAACACATTGAGCGCACACAACACATAATAAAGGAACTAATAAGTCCAAGTATCCAAATTCAAACACGCAATCAAACACACTTCAAGTCTTCAGCCCTCAACCCCTCTTTAAAAAAATACATGCAAAATTGCTAATATGGGCAACTCAACTGGTCATAGGGGTGAAATTTGGGAACAAAGACCGGAGATCGAGTCTCACCAGCGACAGTGTAGGATTCAACCTTCTGGGAGCAAAAATACATGCAAAAGAATGACAAAATTTTTAATGGGAAGAGCATTCCAGTAAGCCAATAGATGGATGGTCGGTTTGATGATAATTGGGATGGATGAGTGAAG
>CM008333.1:22933164-22945344 GCA_002525835.2 Ipomoea batatas | reverse complement strand
TTTTTTTTTTTTTTTTTCATTCTCTTTCTATTTGAGTTAGTTGGTCTTGTGGGTTTAGTTGTCCTTGTTAGGATAACAAATTCTGCCTAATTTTATTAAAAAATAATTTATTAATTATTATTTACACTAATAATAATAATGTGAATACTTATCTATACTTCTATATCTATACTACTATTACATCATGTTTGGTTCATAAAATAAATTTTAAGAGAATAGGAATAATAATAATAATAATAATAATTATTATTATTATTATAAATTTTTACCCCGTAGTAGTAGTAGTAGTATAATAAAAGGTCACATTACTACTTGAATCTTGAAGTAGTAGTAGTAGTATAATAAAAGGTCACATTTTACCTTGAAGAGTTGCAGAAGAGGATGAATAAAAATATAGGATAAGAGAAAAGACGGCAAATTATGCTGTGGACCCAGGTCAACCTTGCAAGGTGGACCTGGGTCTAAAATTACGTCGTTTTTGTCTTTTTTTTTTAAAAAAAAAAAATTAGTAAACATATTGCTGAATATAGAGTTGTCAAAAAATGTGTGAATGTAGAGGTTTCAAAGTGTGAATGTAGAGTATAGAAATCGTGAATGTAGATTTATGATTGTGTGAATGTAGAGTTGCCCAGAAATGTGTGAATGTGGGGGTTTCAAATTGTGAATATAGAGTATAGAAATCGTGAATGTAGAGTTATGTATGTGTGAATCTATAATAGAGTTAAGAAGTTCTAGCAACTTGTAGCCTTGTAATGTGTGGATGTGGAGTTCTCAAGTTGTGAATGTGGAGTATAAGACCTGTGAATATAGAGTTTTGAATGTGTGAATGCATAATAGTGGTAATATAGCTACTAAACATATAACCCAGTAATGTGTGAATGTGGAGTTTACAAATTGTGAATGTAGAATATAGTGTATGTGAATGTAGAGTATAGTGTATGTGAATGTAGACCCAGGTCCACGGCATAACAACCCAGAAAAGACCAAAAGAATTTTAATTAGAAGGGTAAATGATGTCATTTATTTAAAATATAATAAGGATAAAGATTTAAAAAAAGTTAGGAATCTAATAGCTTATTTTTGAAATGCTGACTTAGGTAATGTTTCAAAATAAGTTCTTATTTTATACTACTAGCTTATTTTGAGAACATTACCAGTCTAGTAGCTTAAAATAAGCTATAAGTTTATAAATAAACTCAGACAAACAGAGCCTATGTTATTTGAAAGACGAAATTTAAGTGCATGTATAATTGAAGGACTTACCACTATATGCATATAATAATAGGATTAAATATGTTATTTTCTCAATTTTAAAATACTTAAACTAACACGAGATATTGATATGATCATATTGATATTATGTTTCTTTCATAAAAATAGACATCTAATTTTAAGAATAGAATACAACTATATATTTGGAAAATTGAAATTAAACCTTTCATTCAAATCAATTATCAAGTTTGATTATATTACTTTATACATTTATTTTTTGTTTCAATGACTGTTATAGTTGTATTAGGTTTCACTCCAATTGTACAAAAAGCCAGTATCATTTCATTAATTTGAAGTTTATCAACAAATAAAAGAAGTTTTGGGCTCAAAATGTTACTGACATGCAAAGTGCTGAGATTTTAGTGGAAAACAATGCAGAAGTCCAAAAAACTAAGAAACTCAGATGCGCTGTGTTGATCATCCGATTTTGATCAGACAAATCGTGGCGACCCAATCACCACTTGAGCGCCTATTCATCACTGCTTCAAAGAGAATGCACCTGCCGGGAATCGAACCCGGGTCTGTACCGTGGCAGGGTACTATTCTACCACTAGACCACTGGTGCTTCTTGTTTGTTGCAAACTTATTCATCTTATTTATAATATCACTTTTAAACTCAGTTTAGGCAAAATAAAAAATGTTATTAGTTTTTCATAAGATAATGCCCAATGTTTATTTTTAAAAAAGTACTCCAAAGTATATCTATGCAATATTATATAGGAAATATTCATGCATATGTAATTTATTGTTGAATTTGTCGATTTAAATTGGTAATTCAAAGTATGTGAATGCAAGATAATATATGAGATGCTGATTATAATTGTCACTAAAATAAATGTTTGCAATTCTGTAAAAATGTTAGTCTAAATATTTAGTCTAAAGATGATACTATAAATAAATACTATTTTTGTAATAAAAATTTATACATTTTAAATCATATTAATAAAGAAATACGATTTACATTTAAAGTGAACAACTGTGATGTAGTCCAAAATATTACGAGTGAATTTTCATTTNGGCGCTCGAGCTCGAGCTCGAGCTCTAGCCACCCCTGGCTCGAGCTCGACTCGGCTCGTTTGCAGCCCTAGTTGGGACCCACAAAAAAATGGAGAAAAAATCCCAACTGATAAGAGCAACATTATTAGTGGAGTTTTTTCACGGTATTTTAGGAGTTTTTGTAAGTTTGATTAGGAAAGAGAAAGTGGGAAGAAGAAAAAGAAAAAAGGAAAAACAAATAAAATCTGACCAAAAAAAAAGTGTATTTGAAGTCAGAGTGGCCGTCAGCTGGCGGCCACTCTGACGCGCCCAGACGTGCGGCATCTGGGTGTATTTTTTTTTTAATGTTCTGACATTATCCTCCATTTTGCAGGAGGATGATTTCCTTTAATTTTTGCCTCCACACCAATGCATTGAATCAAAGTGAAGATTATAAACTGACATGATCCCCTAATTATCCACAGATGGGGTTGCTCTAAGGATGCTAGGGAATCATAGTACAATTAAAGGTGAGGTGGAGGGGAGAGAGGGGAGGTGAGAGAAAAAATGGGAGCTTATGCAAATACCCACATATTGGAACAATAACTTTTTTGTTTACTCTCTGTTGTGCGCGCCAGGCGCGTCTGACAAAGCTTTGTTTATTATTATTATTTTTTAAATCAATTTTGTTTTTTTTTTTTCATTTATCCCTATTTTCTCTTTGCTAATCACACTTACAATAACTCCTAAAAAACCGTGAATAAATTCCATTGATAAGGATGCTCTTAGTGGCTGGAGGCGAAAGTTGTGCTTTAATAGGTTGAGAAAGTATAGATGAACAAATACTACAATGTAATAGGGTCAGTTATATTTAAAAAAAAACTTTTAAAAGTTGTAATTAATGTGCTACATCGTCCATTTTTATTGAGACTATAAAGAATATTATAGTTAAAGAGGAACATTAAAAAGTACTAAAATATTTATGTATTATGTAAAATCTTAATATAGTTTAATTGTTTTATTGATTCCAGGGGTTAAAAATATAACATTTTTTAAGAGTTAAGAGTGCATATCACAACAAAACATACGGAGTAATTAAAGGACTAAAAATACATTTATTCTTTAGGGCATCCTCAATAGAAGTTCTTGGTGTGGTTTTTGAGGAAGGAAGGCTTATGTGAAGGAGAGAAGGTGAGGAGAAAGAGAGAAAAAAAAAATCTCCTTGCAAAGCATTGTTTTTTATAAGAAATGTGGGATCCACCAAAGAAAACAGAGTTTTGCGCCCGCTTCGCGTAATGTGCAACATAGTGCCTAGCCGGGCGCATTAATGACTTTTTCTCCTTTAAAAAAAAAATAAATAAATAAAAATTCTATCTGCTATTTCATAGGCACCACCTATAAAAATTTCTTAAAAACTACAGCTATTGGAGATGCTCTTACTATAAATAGAAAAGGGTTATGGTACTTTTGTAAATAATATTTTAGCACTGCTTTTTATTTATAGTACTCTAATAATAATAGTGTTTTCAAAATCAATATAATAGTACAAGTATGTGGTTGGTGACCTGCTTATTTAAAATGAAGCTTCTGTGAATAGTTTCTGTTTGAACTTGAAATGTTTTTCTTATCTACTCTAAAAGGTATTTTTATGGTATTCTTTTTTATTGATAATACTTTTAATTAAAACAAAGAAGAATAATTTGATATAAGATTTCTCGCATAACTCCTATCCAAGAGGGTTGGAGGAAGTAAATCACGACATCGGACCTCCACCTTCTTACTAGAGCAAGACTTTTAGGGTGACCCTTGAACTATTGAGCTAAGTCCCACAGGGCAGTCAATCATTTACATATTTCATTATTTAAGATATAAAATAACATGGTATCATAGTAATAATAATCATTTTGAGTATTTTTTTTAAAGCTAAGGATTTTAATCATACTTCAACTTATTATATTTTATTCCAGATCTTCATTGTGATGCAATAGGGTTTTACCAATGTTCACTTACATATTGACTTGAACACTAGCAGCAGCAATGTTAGATTGTTAGGTGCAATAGATCAGATAAAAGATATTTGAGGATATTCTATATTTTATAAGCATTTTTTTTACGAGGGAAATTCATAATCACTACTGGATGGTTTGCATTGAATAAATCTCGCATTGTAACCTTAGCCGACAAATGACTACAATGAGATAAACCAATCTAAATTGTTCATAGTTGACCGACTCAAACCAAGAAGATTGCCATCAAGCTGCTCTTACTAGGAGTCGTCGACAATTATATAAATTACTTAGGTGATTCTAATTTTGCTTGACTATAATTAATCCTAAGCCCACAAATTTTGCTCCTAGAACTATTGCATAGGTAAATCGCGAGTTGCACAATCAACGAGCTCCAATTGGCAAATTATTGTGTGAATCATGGTCCACATAGCTGTGTGGACTATGAATGCAATATATAATTTTAATATACTAAAAGTACATTATTTGTGTACTGAAGTTACATTATTTGATAATATATAAAAAATCATGTACTACACAAAATGTACTTTAGGTATACAAATAATGTATTTTTAATATATTAAAAATATATTTTTTATTTATAATTTACACAGATGTGTAGACCATGGTCCATGGAATAATGATTTCCTAAAAGAGTTCTACTACACAGATTCTCATTTTTTACTCTCTCACTTTTTACAGATATGATATATTATCCTGTGTGTCCCAAAGAAAGTGTAAATATCAAACTTTTGAGCGTGATCCAAATAAAAGTAGAAAGTAAAACTAGGGAATCCAAGTAGTATTTTCCTTCCTACAATTTTATGTATTTTAACTTGAAGGTTACAGGTCAGCGACTGCAAAATCTGAGGATAAAAAAACCCCATTTGTGCTGTTGTGCACTACATACATTCATTGATCATGCATGCAAGTTATTAAGTACAGTCAAAGCTTGTAGCTGGCCAAACAATGGATATTACACTTCTCTCTTCACCTGTATTTATTATCCAATACCGCAAACAATCTGGTTTGTTCAACCTCCTTTCATCAACTCAAACTCCACCTATCTCTCATCTCACCCTCACTTTAACCCTCTCTCTTCTTCTTCTTCTTCTTCACTCCATCTTTCCACCCATTCTGATGATCATAATGAGCTCCGAAAACCCCCAGATCATGGCTTCGCAGCCTTTCCACAATACTACCCCTGAGGAGGACCCAATCGTCATTTTCTCCACTTCCAACTCCAGCTCCCCCGCCAAAGACTCCACCGCCAGCCAATCCTCCTCCTTCGTCTCCTCGCCGCCGCGGCAGCCCCCCGCCGCCGCTCCGGCCTACGAGCTCCGAGTTCGGAGCCTCTCCCACAGCATAGACCCCAACGAATCCCTCATTTTTCGCCGTTTCAAGAAACAGAAACCCATCGTCAAGATTCTGAAATCCGTTTCGTTTGTTGCGCGAAGCTCGGAGATTCTGGCGGTTACGGGGCCCAGCGGGACGGGGAAATCCACGCTCCTCCGCATCATCTCCGGCCGCGTGAGGGACAAAGACTTCGACGCCAAGACTATATTCTTGAACAATTGCCCAGTCTCCAGGCCGGCTCAGCTGAGGAACATATGTGGATTTGTAGCCCAGGAAGATGATCTTCTTCCTCTGTTAACAGTAAGGGAAAGCCTTATATTTAGTTCAAATTTTCAGCTAAAAAACTCGACCCGGAAAGAGAGGGAAGAGCGGGTGGAGAGGCTAATGCAGGAGTTAGGGCTTGTTCATGTGGGGAATAACTTTGTTGGGGATGAGGAACAGAGAGGGATTTCAGGTGGGGAGAGAAAGAGAGTCTCAATTGGCATAGAATTAATCCATGACCCTTCGATTCTCCTCCTAGATGAACCCACTTCCGGGCTAGACAGCACCTCAGCTCTCCAGGTAATCGAAATGCTCTCATCAATGGCCACAACTAAGCACAGAACCATAATTTTATCCATTCATCAGCCCAGCTATAGAATCCTCCACTACATCTCCAATATCCTAATTCTCTCCCATGGCTCTGTGGTCCACTCTGGCTCTCTGGAGCTTCTTGAGGAAACCATAAACCAAATGGGGTTTCAAATTCCCCTGCAGCTAAATGCCCTGGAGTTTTCCATGGAAATTATTTCTGATTTGGAAGCTCATTCGACCGGGGGCTCGGGTGCCCAAAACATTAACTCTGCAGCCTATCTGAGGTGGGAAGAAGCCATAAATCATGACCAGGACAAAGAGATTATTGGAATTGGGGACTATAAACATGGATCATCATCAAATGAGTCATGGTTTACAAGTTTGTTTGAAATAGCAGTGCTCTGTTCAAGGTTTTGGAAGATTATTTACAGAACAAAGCAGCTTTTATTGGCAAGAACTATGCAGGCTATTGTGGGGGGATTAGGGTTAGGAAGTGTGTATATTAAGGTGAAGAATGATGAGGGTGGGGTTGCAGAGAGGTTAGGGCTTTTTGCATTTAGTCTTAGTTTTCTACTCTCCTCCACAGTTGAAGCCCTCCCAATTTACCTCCAAGAAAGGCGTGTCATAATGAAGGAATCCTCAAGAGCATCATACAAAATCTCATCTTACATGCTAGCCAACACCCTCATCTTCCTCCCTTTTCTCTTCGCAGTTGCCATTCTTTTCGCCATCCCGGTTTACTGGATGGTAGGCCTCAACCCCTCCCTCCCCGCCTTCGCCTTCTTCACCCTCGTCGTGTGGCTCATCGTGCTCATGGCGAGCTCGTTGGTCCTCTTCCTCAGCGCCATCTCCCCGGACTTCATCTCGGGCAACTCCCTCATCTGCACCGTGCTCGGGGCCTTCTTCCTCTTCTCGGGCTACTTCATACCCAAAGAGTGCATCCCCAAGTACTGGATTTTCATGTACTATGTTTCCCTCTATAGGTACCCTTTGGATGCTTTGCTCACCAATGAGTATTGGAGCTTGAGGGACAAGTGTTTTTCTTGGAGTGGGGAGGATGAGTCCAAGTGTTTGCTCACTGGGAATGATGTGTTGAAGAGCAAGGGGCTTGATAAGGATACTAGGTGGGAAAATGGTGGGGTCATGCTTGCATTTTTTGTGTTTTATAGGATCATATGTTGGATTATCCTTGCTAGAAAGGCATCAAAAACAACAATATAGCAAGCTAGAGTTGTACTTATTGCTTGTTTAGATCTTGGATCAAGAGATTAGGGGTGTCCTTGTGATGTAGTGGAATTCATTATACCTTTGTATGTATTCTTCCAATATCATTTTTACTTTCTTGTGTGTAGATAAAAGGAGTTAATTCAAATATTTTGTTAGTTTATTGTTGTTGTGCATTGCTATGTCAGTTTATGGCCTTTTAAAAATGTTTTTTTTTTTCATTCTCTTTCTATTTGAGTTAGTTGGTCATGTGGTTTTAGTTGTCCTTGTTAGGACTTTACAGACTACTATACTTAAGTTCTATTTTGTGTATTTATATATGACTTATGTAACCTTCTGGGAACTGTATTAAGAATCATGGTCTAGTATGGTATCAGCGTTTAGGTTCCTAATGACATAGGTAAATGACAGTACTAACCCCAATTGCAATCTTATTTTAAACATCAGCTTATTTTGGAAACATTACCAATCTAGTAGCTTAAAATAAGCTATAAGTTCATAAATAAACTCAGTCAAACAGAGCCTATGTTATTTGAAAGACGAAATTAATTTAAGTGCATGTATAATAAGGACTTACCACTACATGCATATAATAATAGGATTAAATATATTCTTTTCTCAATTTTAAAATACTTAAACTAACACGATATATTTTGATATGATCATATTGATAATATGTTTCTTTCATAAAAAATAGACATCTAATTTTAAGAATAGAATATAACTATATTTGGAAAATTGATATTAAAAACTTTCATTCAAATCAATTATCAAGTTTGATTATATTACTTTATACATTTATTTTTTGTTTCAAATTTCAATGACTGTTATAGTTGTATTAGGTTTCACTCCAATTGTCCAAAAAGCCAGCATCATTTCATTAATTTTTCATTTATTTATTTGAAGTTTATCAACAAATAAAAGAAGTTTTGGGGTCAAAATGTTTCTGACATGCAAAGTGCAGAGATTTTAGTGGAAAACAATGCAGAAGTCCAAAAAAATTAGAAACTCAGATGCGCTGTTGATCGTCCGATTTTGATCAGACAAATCATGGCGACCAAATCACCACTTGAGCGCTTATTCATCATTGCTTCAAAGAGAATGCACCAGCCGGGAATCGAACCCGGGTCTGTACCGTGGCAGGGTACTATTCTACCACTAGACCACTTGTGCTTCTTATTTGTTAACAAAGCTATTCATCTTATTTATAATATCACTTTTAGGCAAAATAAAAGATAATGCCCAATGTTTATTTTTAAAAAAGTACTCCAAAGTATATCTATGCAATATTATATAGGAACATGCATATGTAATTTATTGTTGAATTTGTCGATTTAAATTGGTAATTCAAAGTATGTGAATGCAAGATAATATATGAGATGCTGATTATAAATGTTTGCAATTCTGTAAAAATGTTAGTCTAAATATTTAGTTTAAAAATGATACTATAAATAAATACTACTTTTTGTGTAATAAAAATTTATACATTTTAAATCATATTAATAAAGAAATACGATTTACATTTAAAGTGAACAACTGCGATGTAGTCCAAAATATTACTAGTGGTTTTTTGCTTCAATTTTTTGGGATATTTGAATGTTTTCTTTGTTAACAAATCCTTCAAAAGTAGTTAATGTTATTGGCTTCAAATTATATATATATATATATATNCCTCTCTCTCTCTCTCTCTCTCTAAATCGGCATTGTTTTTATCTCGCAATATTTTGAGTTCTAAATCCGATCAAATTAGGGTTTTTCCATTGATCCACCGAGTCAACTCAGTTGTGGCAGCCATGTTTTCCGATTCAATCGCCAATGGTTTGGTCCCCATTGCTTCTGCTAGCCCCAACGATTTTTCCAAGAAAAAGAGGGTAGCTTATATTTCTTTTTCTACGCTGACAGTTATTGTATATCAAATTAGTGTTTTTAGTGCGTATTTTTGGTTTATATTTACATTTCCAATGTGATTGAGTCAATTCTTGTTTATTTTTATTTTTATTTTTAACCTTACGTTTTTATTTTTTAAAAATTTCAGAGTAATCGTTTGGCAAAATTGAAGCAGAGCAAGCTTGATGCTCGTCGCGAGCAGTGGCTTTCTCAAGGTTTGTAAAGAATTCTTCTTCTTCATTTGAATGTATGCAAGTTTCTATCATATTTGCAGGCATTAATAAATTCGTTATTGTGTTATATAGTTTCAATTATTGTTTTTTTTTTGAGAACAGTTTCAATTATTGTTAATTCATTGGTTTTGCATCTGTTTGGTGTTTATTTATTTATTTATTTATATTTTAATTTAGTTCTTTTTCCTTTCTTTTTGTGATCGGGTCTTTCTATAGTGAAGAACAAAGGTCCTAAAGAGGAGCTGAATGGTGGTGGGGAGACTCATGTTAGTAGGGTGGAAGTTGTGAATGAGAGGGGCCAATCAATCGGGAAGTTAGAGTTAAAGACTAGGGTGGAGGAATATAATGATGGATTGGTGCACAATTGCAGCGACTTGGATTCACCTGCTAACAGCCCCACTAGCTATACGAGTAGCATCATGGGAGGAAATGATTCTGGGAATAACTTCACTGGAAGCAGCAGCCGGAGTAGCAGCAGCAGCAGTGGTGGAGGAGGATGTTGTTCAGGGAGCATGAGTGGAGATGAGGAAGGGGATGATGGATGCTTGGATGATTGGGAGGCTGTTGCTGATGCTTTGGCTGCCACAGATGAGAAGCAGGAGCAGCATGACCCTAGTCTGGATTCAACAGCACAGGAAAATTATAATGTTGTGCAATCAATATCTCAGACAGAGTTCTCGGGCCTGCTAGTTTCGAATGTTGAAAAGAGTGGTGGATTGACACCCAGACATCATGTGAATTACCAAGCATGGAGGGCTGATGATGCATTTCGCCCTCAGAATCTTCCCAGTTTGCCCAAACAGTATAGCTTCCCATTGAATTCAGATCGGCATATTTCTGGAGGGGCAGTATGGCTTCAAAAGAATTTATCGGTACCCTCTTCTTGTCCAATATGCTATGAAGATTTGGATTTGACAGATACAAGTTTTATCCCTTGTTCATGCGGGTTTAAAGTCTGCCTCTTCTGTCACAAGAGGATTCTTGAGGAGGATGGGCGCTGTCCTGGTTGCAGGAAACAGTATGACCGTAACCCTATCGAGGGGGAGGCAGTTGTGGATGGAGGCAGCCTGAAACCTCAATTGGCTCGTTCTTTTAGCATGATATAATAAAAGTCCTAAAGAAAAGTCTTCTCCATGAATATGTATGTTGGATATCTTTTTCTCTGTAGCTGAGTCTGTTCTTATTTGTTTTAGACTCATTAGAGTTTGACACTTTCATACTAGTATTAGATGTTGATATAGGAACAAGATTCTGAAAGCTTAGAGGGAATTATTCTTGTTGGTTCATATTTGGGGTGCCTGTGCAGATATAGTAAACTCTTATGTGAATTAGAGGTAAGGAGGTATAGAAATTGAGTACATTGAATTTGATTACAATTTACAAGGAAATCGCCCTTGTTGCCCTTGGCACCTTGTTACCTGACTAGCAAATTTTGAATCAATAATTAAGGTGGTTGATTGTTTTGTATTTTATAATTTCATAGGTAATGGATGTTAAAATTGTTTAACTATAGTCTATGTTTTGCCCGTGTACATATATACTTCCCTTTCACCTTAAAATGAAATATATAAAAGAAGATGACACTGCATTAACAATTATTGTGTTTTTTTGCTTGCTTTTGGGCATGAAGTACATTGTGTGGCTTCAATGAAGTACCAAGAAAAAAAAAAGAATCTTATATATAGAAAGGTGAACAGATTTGTGGGGGACATGCAAGAAACACACCTAGTCTACTTATTGTGCAACCATCATCTTTATAATATTGCTTGATTTCTTTTATGTCTATAAATTGGCAACCACCACCCTAAAACAACACTGATGATTTGAACACTAAACTAGTGACCTTAATATTTTTTTTTGCTTGTTTTGATTTTTTTTAGAAAGTTTCTGAGTAGACCATAGAAATGATCTTTGTGGCTGTATGGCCAAAATTTGAACACTTCTAGTGTAAAATATCATTATTTTTTCGGCTTGCATGCAGAAAAAGGGCTTTTCATTGCTACTGTATTTGATTCCCTAACCCTTATTCCTACTTGTTTATCTCTCATTTCTAGATTCGCTTCCATTCTCCCTTTCCTTAATATTCATGATGATCTGTATCTTAAAAGGAATTCTTCAGTTTTATGTAGTCAGATTTGCCTGATCGACTGTTTTATTTATTTATTTAATTTTTAATAACACAGTTTGAGTTTCATTCAATGGCAATTATGTCTTGACACCATTCCCTTGCATAGGGATGCCTATTTTAATCCCGCATGTGGGTATTCTATTGCATTTGAATATTTGATCTACACAGGTTGAGATGTTTTTTGCTTGATAGTGGGCAGTGGCTTGGTATCAGAAGAATGCCCTCTCCTTATGGCTTAACTGCCTTTGATATGCTGAAGTGTAGGCTGCGAGTCCTATATCAACCCTGACTCCCCAAGTTTAACTATGCCTGCCCTTTAATTTAAACTGGACAAGGACTACCCAGCAATTTGTGTTCAACTGCTCCTTTGTGTGCCACACCCGTAGAACCATTTTGATATTTAGTAGTTTCTACTGGTAATTGAGTAATTCATCTCATAGATAGATTCAGTAATGAGAAATTTCCACTTTTGGTCCCACGACTTTGGTACCATTTTCACATTTGGTCCCTGACTATTAAACTTTCC
>CM008333.1:22893450-22904692 GCA_002525835.2 Ipomoea batatas | reverse complement strand
TTTTTTTTTTTTTGTCTTCCAATTAGTGCGAAGTGATTTTTTTTTGGTTCTTGAGTTTTGTTATACTAAGTTATAAAAGCAACTTTGTAAACAATTGGAGGACAGAAACCCACTTTGTAAATAATTCAAAAACCACAAATAAAAAATCACTTTAATAAACAATTTAGGAACAAAAAGTGATAATGGTGTAATTAAGAGACAAAAAATTATTTCTTTACAATTTAGAGACAAAAAGTGTGCCAAGGGCCTTGTGGTCCAGTGGCATCAAACCCTTCCCTGTATACGGGAGGTGGTGGGTTTGAGCCTCAGTGGAGGCGTTGCTGTCTCTTTGTTCTTAATAGAGTCAGTAGCATTAAAAAAAAGAGACAAAAAAGTGTCATTTTCGTTAAATAAATATTACTCCGTATATCATAAGTTCTTAAATTGAAATGATTAATTAAATATAATATTTCACATCAAAAATCATTTTCATACCCGATCGAGAGGCCAATAATTCATAACTGAAATAAATATATTATATCATAAGTCTTGCTTCATGATATCCAAGCCATCGTCTATTTATGCAAAGCCTATGCATTAGTGGGTCCGGAGAGGACGTGTGGGGGCTTCTAAGAAATCAATAATAATAAATTAAAATAATAAGGCTATGCTATATAAATTTAGAAAAATGTTATTTACCCTTCTTAAATTTTTCTTAATATTTTATTTTTGTAATGTAACTGATATTTATTAGGTATTATGAATTGGCTAATTCCACATATTTTTAATTAAATACTAAATAATCTAATTAGATGCTGCCACATTAAGAGAAACGTTCTTAAGGAGATACTTAGCATTAATACTCATGTATTTATTAGTGAATTTTAGAATAACATAAAAAAAAATATTATGTGTAAAAAATGAAATATAGGAAGCAATGTTTGTTTTGTATACTTGGAAGTCGGTTGAGAAGTTGCAGATCTTTGGTGCATGTAGCCTTTGGTTGTATTCATCATTCAATCCCAGGTGGTCCTTTACACTGCATGTGGTCTACCACGTACTGATTCGACCTCGGTGTTGTCTTGTTTGGTTCCATCAAGGGAATTTGAGCTTACTATAAAAAATGTGAGATTTTAATTTTTTTTTTCTTGTAGTTTTCAAGAGAATTATATTCTTTCACACAATTTTAAGATATGTGAGATTTCTAAAAATATTATATTAATTCAAAATATCTATTGAATTAACCAAACCAAACACGGAAAATTATACCGACATCAAAACGACGTCGTTTTGATTAATGAAAACAGCGGTATCCATCCCGCGCAACTGCAGTATCAGTTCAATACAACTGCGGTATCAGTTTAACACAACTACAATTTCAGGCAGATGAAACGACCTCTGTTCCGCGCAACTGCAGTTTCCTTTCAATCCAATTACAATATCAGTTCAACACAACTGCAGTGTCAGGCATGACCATGGTACACGGTATAACAACTGACCAAACACCCTTAGGCGGTTATATTGATTACAATATCAAGAATCAAGATTATCTTAAATATCTCAAGAGGAGAAGATAATAAAATTATTTAAGATAACTTCAAAAGTGTTGCAACCGTCATAACCTTGAAAGAAACGAGGTTATAATTATATTATCTAACATTACCTTGATATGTTATTATGTATAATTTGAACTAAATATTCCTTGAAGTTCAACATACGGCATATTAAAAACTATTGGCCATGTTTGGTAAAGAACAAGTCTATCAGTTAATTTTGGCCTATTTAACTATTATTAATTGTTTGATTTGGTTAAAAAAATTAATATAAGTGTTTAGTTAATAAGCTTTTTGTAACCTCAAAATACTAAATTTCAAAAAACTACTCAAAGCAACCTTTTCAATTAGCCTTTCGAAAAAAGAAATTATACCAAACAGCTATCATCTAACAGCTAATTTACCAAACACCTTCTACAATCAACTAATATTATCAATTAATTATACCTTCTAACTCAATCAGCAGCCATTTACCAAACATGGCCATTATATTTAGATGACAGATCAAATGATGAAAAGAGGTGTTCAGGTAAAAAAAAAATATGGGTAAATTTCAGTTGATGAAAAGAGGTGTTTAAGTAAAAAAAAAAAGAATATCGTTAAATTTCATTTATTGATTTAGTCTAGGTCAACCGTTCAGAATGAAGGAAAATTTTAAAATAACGCGGTGATATTTTTATAATTTTTTGTAAATGCATCTTCTTTTTTTTTATTTACATTTAGGTGCATTATTTTCTTTCTTCAAGTACATAATTTTGTCTCTTCGAGTTCATACTTTTCTTCCATTGAGTGCATAATTTTCTATCTTTAAGTGCACATTTTGTGCCTTATAGTGCACAAACTTTGGGTCAGTGCACAATTTTAACATTCAAGTAGGCATTTTAGTGCCTTTGAGTTTACATTTTTGTGCTTTAGAGTGCACAATTTTGGACCTTCGAGTGCACAATTCTGATCTTCAAGTGTACTTTTTTGCGCCTTCAAGTGCACAATTTTGACATTTGAGTGCACATTTTTGTGCCCTAGAGTGCAAATTTTTGTAGATTAGAAGTGTAATTTTTTTTTTAGAATCGTTGATCTATATAGATTAATGGTTCATATTTATCCGCACGTTTTACCTGAGCATCTCTTTGCACATGATTTTGGGCCGTTGGATGAGCTCATATCAACGACTTAAAATGAATAATAATAAAATAAAAAAAAAACTGTTGTGACATTTTTTGTGATTTTCTGCACCAAGTATATTTTTGTGGTGTACTAAGGGTGTGTTTGGTTGGTGGGTTTAGACATAAGGAATGGGTATAAAAGTGATTGTTAGTGTTTGGTTGATAGGTTTTGAGAATGATACTATGGGTTTGGAATACCCCATTAATGAGAAAACTCATACCCTTATTAAAGGATTTCATTTACCTTCCTCATTTCTCCCCCAACTATTAATAATCATTCCCATTCCATCCAACTACCAAACATGCTAAATACTTTCACCAAAACTCATTACCCTTACCAAGTATTTGATACGCATTCCGATTCCAATTCTCATCTGCGAACCAAACGCACCCTAAGTGTTGGTCTGTGATGCACCATCAAACGCTGGCATGTGGTGCATGGTATGTGGTGCACACGTGAATACTTGACAGTGCATTGAACTCAAAGCATCATCAAATATATCTAAATACACCAACATATCATTAAAATTACCAAAATATCACCCCATTTATTTTCCTTTTAATTGATTTTCAGTCGTTGATCTGAGTTCATCCAACAGTCGTGACACGGGATAGGTTGCTTTCAATCTTGTGCACCCCCGCACCGCGTACAAGCACTTCCGACAAAGACTACTGTAGGTCAGAAGAAACTTCAGTTTTTGTGTATATCATTTTATTTGTACATTACGTGTAGCAGCTTGTCACAAGTTGCAGCTACGTTACATACCAAATTAATGAAATTATCTAGTATGGTTGTTGAAAATGATGCTTGTAATATATATATATATATATATATAAGCAGAAAGAAGGAAGGAAGGGCATATACGTAAAAGTGGGATTTTACAGCTCATGCATACACAAACATCCAAATTGGAGATGACTAATTAAATCCCCCGGGCCAACATTTCTCTATATAAACCTTTCAATACTACACCATGCTGATGATATAAAAAAGCTAAGGTGGTAGAGAAAACACCTACCTACAATTTGGTAGTTAGCAAAAAAAAAAAAAACACACACAGAATTGCGAAATAATATAGGAGTTCTTTGTTGTGAGAAAGCTGCTAGCTAAAATAGGCATGGATATAGAGAAGAAGAAGAAGGAGGAAGGCAAGGAAGAGCTAAATGATGGGCCAAATTATAGAGGAATCAAGGCCATGCCATTTGTTATAGGTACACCTAGCTACAAGCTACATACTTAAGCTTGAATTATATTACGGAGTATATTATTGCAACAAGCTAAATTGTTTATATTTTTATGAAAAAATAATAATAATTAATGGGTATATTGAAAATATGTTTGGAGCAAGCCAACTCGAAAGGGCAAATCAAGGCAATTCTAAATTCCTAACTAGTCCGGAAGCTGAGCTCAGCGCTTGGCTGATGAGGCTAAGCCTAGCGGTCAGCTCCAAGTGCCCGAGGACGAGCCCAGCGCTCTGCCCCAGGCGCCTAAGGCCAAGCCTAGCGCTCGGCCTCGACAGCCTATGGCCGAGCACAGTGCTCAGCCTAGCCTAGTGCTCTGCCTCAGCTAGTCAAGGCCCAACCACGAGGTCCGGTAGAGCGCGCGAACGTAGTTAAAATGACACTAACCGCCCACTCTTCTTCTCGGGACGGTTATATGACAAAAATAGTACAAATCCCTTATATTTGTCTCGTTAAGACATTACAATCGATCTTGTAATCACATTACCTAAGTCATTATTAATACAAAGCTTGTCTTCCTAGCTCAATATTTTGTCTTCTTCATCATATGTTCATTCTTTAAGTATTGGCTTGGTTAATTCGGGCCACCTAGATTAATTTATTCTGCATCAAGAATAAATACTAAAAATTAATATAATATGGTACATGCAGGAAATGAGACGTTTGAGAAGCTTGGGACAATAGGGACGTCCTCCAACCTGCTGGTTTACCTGACCACAGTGTTCAATATGAAGTCTATCACTGCAACAAACCTCATAAATATCTTTAATGGAACATGCAACTTTGGTACTCTCCTCGGAGCTTTCCTCTGCGACACATATCTGGGTCGATACAAAACTCTCGGAATTGCTTCTATCTCTTCTTTCTTGGTAACTATATATGTCCCATCCATCTTCTTCAATTCAATTCTCTCTATGTATACGTTCATTCATGCTTAATTGTGTCAAGCTTCATTTCCATTATATATACTTTAATTTAGAGAAATTAAACTTAAAAGGATTTTGCCAACTACCATGTAACGTGATGGCAGCATCCACACAAGCTATCATTTTAAATGGGTGATCATAAGTTCAAACCTAAATAGTAGATCAGAGTTTATATTTTTTGGATAGAAAATATTTGAGAAAGTATATTTAAAACCAGCAAATCTTATCCATGGGCCCGTATGCTATCCTGATTACCAAAGCAATAACTTTTGGTCCCCAACAAAAAATTCATTTCATATATAAACAATGATTAAAATACAAAGCAAATGGGTGATGGGTGATGGGTGATGGGTGAATGAAGTATAATTTGGCCATCATATATAATTGACCGGTCAATGTTGCTTATCTTGTTTTTAGTCCATTTTATAAATTTAATTTATGTTCTCAATATTTTGTTTAATTTGGTATTTTATTATTGACATTAACATTCTATTTAAATAAATCCAATGAAATAGTTCAAGTGACAAGTGAGCTGGTGAAGAATATTTATTTTATTTTATTTTTTACTTTGTTCCTTCTGAGTGACCAGAGAAACTCATAATCAGTATTAGAATATGTGTAATAGGGAATGTTGGTGTTAACGCTAACAGCAGCGATCTCAAAGCTGCACCCTCATGACTGCGACGACGGCGACTCAAGCGGCGGTTGCAAAAGCAGCCAGGCTTCGCCGTGGCAATTGGCGTTTCTTCTATACGGGTTCGCGTTTTTGGTGGTGGGGGCTAGTGGGATACGCCCATGCAATTTGGCTTTCGGGGCTGACCAGTTTAATCCCAAAACTGAATCGGGGCGAAGGGGGATCAACAGCTTCTTCAACTGGTACTATTTCACCTTCACCTTCGCGATGATGGTCTCTTTGACGGTCATCGTGTACGTGCAGTCCAGCGTGAGCTGGGCGATTGGTTTGGGCATTCCGGCGTTCCTCATGTTGTTGTCCTGTGTGTTCTTCTTCATCGGCACCAGAATTTACGTCAAAGTAGTGCCCGAGGGGAGCCCCTTCACAAGCCTGCTGCAGGTAATTTAATCACATAATTACATGTGGTAAAAGAATAAACCTATTAATCTCTAGCCATAGTGGGATAGGTTAGGGCCTAAACTGTTTGCTCGCGCAAGTTGTGGGCCAACTCGCGAGCTAACCATATCAAAAAAAATAAATTATATATATACTAGAATAATTTTAAAAAAAATTTTGAAGTTGGCCCGTAAAGCCCACGAACCCAAATGGGGCAGGCTAAAGTTGAAGAATTTTAGCTCATGGGCTTTGCGAGTCGGCTGACCTACAAAGGCTCGTAAAAGTTACAATCCACAGTGGGGCGAGTCTAATAGGACAAGTCAGCCTGCATTGATACCCTAAATATGGTAGGCTCCTTGTAGGCACCCCATGAGCTGCTGAATTATCATGATTTATCACCCCAAAAATCCTATCCAACAAGGGTGTGGGGGCTAGGACTAGAGGTTTTACCTTTTGTGGGTAACGTAAATAATCATCTTAAATTACTTATTGTTAATCAAGTACTCCGTATTAAATTTTGTCAAACTAAATTATATACACCACATGCCAACTATATAGTATGATGGTATCTTTGTCACCAACCATTCCAAATGAATAGTCACAAGAGCAAACTCCGTGGTAGACTTAATATTGTTATTAGGAAAAATGGTCAAATAAGCCCTCCAACATTACCTAAGGAGTCAATTAGGCCCCCGAACATTTTTTAGTAGCAATTAAACCCATAAACATTGTATATTGATGCAAAAAAGTCTACAAACCTGTTAATGACCTATGATCACAGGTCATTAGGATTCCGGCTAAATTTCCTGCACACTCCAGTCATATTCCGGCACAAAAGTCACCGGCGACCATCGAACGGTCGCCGGTGACTCACTGGAGAACTTCTTCGGTGAGAGAAGGCAACCAGTGGGTTGCCTTCTCCGGTGAGAGAAGGCAACCCATCGGTTGCCATCTCACTGGGAAGGCGACCACTGGGTCGCCTTCTCCGGTGAGGAGGTGACCAGAGATGGTCGCCTCCTCATCGGAGCAGGCGACCGGTCGCCTTCTCCCAGTGAGAGGGCGACCCAGAAGGTCGCCTCCTCACTGGAGAAGGCAACCAATGGGTTGCCTTCTCCGGTGACCGGCGAAGGCAACCCAGTGGTTGCTTTCTCCGGTGACCGGCGAAGGCAACCCAGTGGTTGCCTTCTCCGGTCCTTCCCTCACCGGAGAAGGCAACCCAGTGGTTGCCCTCTCCAGTGAGTCACCGCTTTCTCCGGTGACCGGCGAAGGCAACCCAGTGGTTGCCTTCTCCGGTGAGTCACCGGCGACCGTTCGATGGTTGCCGGTGGCTTTTGTACCGGAATATGACCGGAGTGTGCAGGAAATTTAGCCCGAATCCTAATGACTTGTAATCACAGGTTTATGGACTTTTTTGCATCAAAATACAATGTTTATGAGTTTAATTGTTACTCAAAAATGTTCGGGGGCCTAATTGAATCCTTGTTATTATTATTATCCTACTAATAGGAAAACGTTACAGGTAATAGTTGCGGCCACGAAGAAGAGAAAACTGGCGTTGCCTCAACAGCCATGGAGCGAGCTGTTCAATCATCTCCCCTCAAAGACGCTCAACTCCAAACTCCCATACACCGATCAATTCAGGTTCCTGAACAGAGCAGCCATCAAAACCCCAGACGACCAGCTGAAAACCGACGGATCCGCATCCGATTCGTGGCGCCTTTGCAGCGTCCAGCAAGTGGAGGAGGTGAAATGCGTGGTGAGAGTGTTCCCAATCTGGGTTTCCGGCATCCTCTACTACGTCGTCCTGAATCAGATGAACACCTACGTTGTTTTCCAAGCACTCCAAATGGACCGCAGCCTCGTCGCCGGCACCAGTTTCAAGGTCCCGGCGGCGTCCTACAGCGTCTTCGCCATGATGAGCCTCACCGTCTGGATCCCCGTCTACGACAGGCTCCTCGTTCCCATCCTCCGGAAACTCACGAAAAGAGAAGGCGGCATCACCCTCCTGCAGAGAATCGGCGCCGGCGTGTTCCTCGGCGTTTTTACGATGCTGGTGGCCGCCGCCGTAGAAACCCGGAGGCGGACTGTGGCCCTCACCCGTCCCACGCTGGGAATCCAACCCAGAAAAGGTATTAAAATTTAAATAGAGTCTATAAAATTAGAAAAATTTAGAATAAATACCAATTTTAGTCCAACCACTATTAGCAACATGATAATTTTGGTCCATATATTTAATTTCTATCAATTTTGGTCTCACGACTATTGTTTTAGTACCAATTTTGGTTCCACGACTATTCTTTTAGTTTCAAAATTCATCGCGTTTGTCATACATATCTAAAATTGTTAAGGGTATGCCCAAATTAGGATATTGAGTTGAAAAGAACGAAAATACCTATAAAATTTTTAAATTTCATCACGTTTTAAACAGATGAGTGACCGACGCGATGAATTTTAGCACCAAAACAGTAGTCGTGGAATCAAAATTGATACTAAAACAATAGTCGTGAGACCAAAATTGGTAGAAATTAAACATGTGAATCAAAATTATCATTTTACTAATAGTCGTGGAACCAAAATTAGTATTTACTCAAAATATTTATATAACTAATCTGATTAATAATGAAAAACCTATATTTATAGACTTACTATGATAACAACAAAGAAACTAAATTCTATCTCATAAATGTAATTTAAACAGGCCCGATTTCGTCTCTGTCCGGGAACTGGCTAATTCCTCAGCTAGTACTAGCGGGGCTGTCGGAGGCTTTCGCCGTTATCGGCCAAGTGGAGTTCTTCTACAAGCAGTTCCCGGAGAACATGCGGAGCTTCGCCGGGTCATGCCTGTTCTGCGGCTTCGCCATTGCCAGTTACCTCAGCAGCTTCTTGATATCAATTGTGGATAGTGCGACCAGGAAGCCGGACAGGGAGAGCTGGTTGGCCGAGGATCTTAACAAGGGGAGACTTGATTACTTTTACTACATGGTTGCCGCTTTGGAGGTGGTTAATTTGGGGTATTTTATGGTTTGTGCCAAATGGTACAAGTACAAAGGGACAGAAGAAAATGTGGATAAAGATAAAGTTGCATCACAAAAACTAGATTCTAGCAAACCATTGGTGTAACGGATGCTACATTTCAGATTTGATACATTAGTCAAGTATTTACCCAACTACAAATATAAATGATGATGTCCGCGTTGTCAGCTCAATTGGTTCTTGGGAAATAGATTATATATAGTCGCAGTATAGGAGTTTCACTATTCTATAATAAGGACGAAGGAATTTCGCCTTTTGTAAGTAAGAAATATAAATGAAGCTTACATTACGAGTTCTACCATATGGTTATCCTTGTTCTCTACCATTTGCATATGGTTGCTCTTGTTCCAAGTTCTACCATATCAAAACAATTGTTTATAATGAACAAAAAATGATTACATGTTAATATATTTCCCATAGCACTAACTCCCCCCATACACCTATTGTTACAACCTTCTTGCATTTTGGACAATGCAATTTTACAAACTTTCCGGACAAATAAACCCCATCTTTTGTGGTACAAATATATATGAGGTCCACTTTTGATTTGGATCAGGTAGTGGATTAAGGTTTTCTTAAGTAAGACAAAGAAATTAATATATTGTACACTCAAATATTATTCACCAACATGCCAAATTGAGCACTAAGCTAGTGAAAAAATGTGATCTTAACCACTCAATTATAATTTACCTTAAATTACACCCATCTACACATATTATAGGCCAACAATATTTAAACCCTTTCTTACTTGCCTTCCAACAAATATACATTTTCATACACTTCCTTTTTCCCCTTCATATTCTACATCTGATAAGTTGGCAATGCATGTTTTTTGGAGTTTAATCTTTTGCATCTCAAGACAATAACTCTAGATTTTTTTGTTTTTGTTTTTTTATTTTTTTTTATTTTTTGCCAAGGACCTTGTAGTCCAGTGGCATCAAACCCTTCTCGTTATACGGGAGGTGGTGGGTTTGAGCCTCAGTAGAGGCAATGCTGACTCTTGTGCTTCAATTGGTTGAGAAAGTAGTTATGAACAGATACTGCATTCTAATAGAGTTAGTAGTATTCAAAAAAAAAAACTCTAGATTTTTTTGAAGTGCTCTTTTTTGCTTCCCCTTTATTCTCACTCCTAACTTTTGATATGATGTAGCTCTATAAGCTTGTCTTTTTGACAACTGGAAGTGTTCATCTGTAACAACCTTGCATCTAATTAAACTCATTGGTTTTCTA
This sequence comes from Ipomoea batatas, assembly GCA_002525835.2. Classification (NCBI taxonomy): domain Eukaryota; kingdom Viridiplantae; phylum Streptophyta; class Magnoliopsida; order Solanales; family Convolvulaceae; genus Ipomoea; species Ipomoea batatas. Next base: position 22,894,497 of record CM008333.1, on the reverse strand, counting down.
ATAATTGTAGTCTTTTAATTTATTTCATTTAATTTTAAATTGTTCCTTTGTGCAAAATGTTTTAACCAACACAGAAAGTGGGGATGTTGACTTTACTAGTTAACTTACAAGTTAGCCACATGTGACTTGTCCTACCCTCACTAATACTTCCTTGATCACTCCCTTCATTAGACACTCCTTGTTGTATGCCATGATAGATGTTCCCTTACATTTTCACTATCATTAGAAGAAGCACATGCAATCACTATGGGTTCAACACCTTTCTCAAATTCAGTTGCATATTAATCACAAAAGGCGAAATTTCTCGTCCCGAGAACCCCACAGTCCAGCCCAACAAGATTTGTGAAGGGCCAATAGCCTTTATCTTTACTTGTATCTTTGCCTTCGACTTCACTATTAGGGAAGTCTTCTAATTATTGTTCTAGGTCTACATTAGAATCCCCATCTACATTACTCCATCACTACGGCAAACTATACCAGGATCCACCTTAAATTGAGAACTCGAGTCCAAAATGACATCCAAATAATGTGTATGCATATATTTAAAGCATCTTCTTCGCAAAAGAACAATCATTATACCACGAACTATGATCGACCTTGCAAAGTAGACTACTTACCTAAGGTACATTTTTAATATAATAAAGGTTCATCTTTAATACATTGAATGTTCATTTTTCAAAGGCTCATTATTTGTATACTACCAAATAATAAACATTCAATATATTACAAATGAACATTTATTCATGGTCTGCAATATAATTTGCCGCAAAAGAACGCTGCTTATCTATGTTATTTGCAGTGCAATGGATGTGGAAGAAACAATAGGAAGCATGGGTCTGAATTTTGCAGCAGCAGATTATGGCAATCCAGACCACAGGGAATTCAATATCAGAGAAGAACACAATAATGTGGAGATTAGGAAGGAATATATTGACAATATAAACTTGGGTATAATAATGTCATTTGTTACCCTTTTCAGCACAAGTATTTGAGAAATTGAAAAGGCAAATGAAGGAAGGAACAAACATGATCTAATAAATGCACAAC
>CM008333.1:22855446-22867537 GCA_002525835.2 Ipomoea batatas | reverse complement strand
AATGACTGGGGAAAACAATGCCCTTTTGGCGGAAAATGACTTCCGCCCAGGGAAAATGGCACTGTTTGAGAGAGGGACGGCCTTGAGAGAGGGACGGCTCAAGCCGTCCCTCTCTCAGTCCGGCGGACTGGTTTCCGCCGGAAACCAGAGCCATAAAAAAAAAAAAAAAAAATTACAAAGGGTCGCTGCTCTGGTTTCAGCAGGAAACCAGAGCGACCTCTTTTTTTTTTTTATTTATTTAATTATTATTATTATTATTTATTATGTATTTATTTGTTTATAATAAATATTATTGATTTATATATATTTATATTTTAAATAAAATAATAAAAATATACATTTCTATTCATTTTCCGGAAAATGAACCAAACACACAAACACAGTTTTCCAGAAAATGCAACCAAACACACAAACAAACTATTTTCCGGAAAATGAACCAAACCAGAAAACATTTTCCAGAAGTCATTTTCCTGCTTTCCAAACACACCCAAATGTCACTTATAATTTTTAAATTTGATTCTTTGTGTTTAATAGTACTTTTAATGTAGTTTCTAAATATATAAATTTTTTATAGTACTACTAAAAGTTAAATTGTAAAGAACATGAGGTCATGAGTAAGTCTCATTAACTGAACTAGACTCAAAATGGGATGGAGGAAGTAGATTGCTTTTGCCTATTAATTAGTTGGGCCAAACAATCACTAGAATGGTTCAGAAAAAACCTGTTAACAGTGATTAGAGTATCAGGCAGGCACAATATATAGAAGAAATTTTGGTACTTTATAGTTGCATATATGGGTGTTATTGGGAAGCATGCATAACTACGAAGGTTGAAAGGGCACTTTTACTTTGTGCACCTAGCAAAACTGCAAATAACATAAATATTAAGCAATTTCTATAGAAACACACAATAACAGCAATAACTCATAAGCTCTATTCTGATTATAGGATCATGTGATTATAACTGGCATAAGGAAAGATTTTCTTGACACAAGAATATTTCTTATATCCTAAATAATAAACGTGATAGAAGAAAATTTGGAAAGAATAAGAGCTGTGACTGAAATGCCGGGCAAATCAGCCCAAACTGACTTAATTTGCTTTATAAACCTTAGAATTAAACAATGTTTTTTATATAAATTCCTCAATGGCACACTACTAAGCTTAAATGCATAGAGAAAATCTCACTGTGCTATCTTAATTTATGTAGAAGTTTAAAACAGCAAGACAAAATAGAAGGCTGGGATTGCTTGAAACTTGGAACAAGACGAAAGTCAATTAACTTAAACTAAAATGTCTTACAACTACCGGCCTAAAGCTTATGTTTCTATAAATATTGGATTATCCAACTAAAATGGAAGAAGTCCACAATTCTCAAACTCATTTGGTTTACCTTCAATTATAATTAATAATTTTCATAATGAACTGCGACAACACATCAAAACTAGGTTTTCATGGAAAGAATACTTTAAGAGGTGGCCCATAACTTACTCAACTATAGAGATCAAGACCCAGTTACACATTTAACCTAAAGCATGGCACAAAGTACAATGCAAAGACAACAAAGTTTTACTATTGCAGATAGAAAATCCTAGATATACTTTTAAAAAGTAAATATTGATTACTCTTAATAGAATAATGATAACATCTCATTTAAAAGAAACTATGGTCTGATTTGGTGATTTTCAACATAAAAGTACTTTGAAAATAAGTACATGAAAATTTCTAAATGTGCTCCCTTTCTTTAGATCCCACAGTAAAGAGCATCTAAGCAAAGGTCCAATAGCAAAGTCAATGTATACTCTCAAATAATAGGAAACAATAGTTGAAGCATTATATGCTTGAGGAATTTAAAATAAAAAAAAAAGGTAAGATTTTCCCGTATTAAATATATATATTATGTTTAAGGCATTAATTAAGTTTGCAAGTTTGACTAGACTAATTAAGTAGTTTGGTCAAACTAAATGACTAGATGTTGTTTGCTTTACAAAATGCATGCCTATATTGATGCAATATAGCATATACTTGTTAACAAAAATATACGCCATCTAAAGTTCTGAGCTAAGTAGGGGCCAAAACATCTAACTCTCCCTGCAATTCTACCATCCTAGAGGCAACACAAACACGAAGATACCAACTATGGTGGAGGTACACCTGATCTTCTATAGCTTCCATTGCAACAAGGTTAGGCTACATGTCATTAAAAAAAACTACATATTGAAAGCATTAGATCAACCTTATACTGCCAGCAGTTTCAGAGGAAGCCAAAGAAGAGAAAGTGGAGCTATTAGTGGATATTGTGTTTGAAATAATATTTTCTTCAAGGCAGTACCATGGGCCCACACAAATAGATTATAATCATCTCAACATATGCTTTTTTAAGCAAAGAAAAACCTGTTATTGAATGTGTATCACTATAGAAGAAGTTGGCACTTGGATGTTATCATGGGAGCTTCATGTCCAAGCTTTTTTTTGTTTGTTTTCATTTCTTGATAGGTGCATTGATATACAACCAGGATCTATAGTTATCTCATTCTCATATACTACGTTGCGAGTATGATTAGATAAACACAGTTTGAAATTGGCCATGTTTGGTAAATAATCAGCCTATCAGCCATTTTTGGCTTATTTGACCAAAATTAATTGTTTGACTTGGTTAAAAAATTAATATAAGTGTTTGGTTAATAAGTTTTTGTAACTACAAAATACTAAAATTCAAAACGCTACTCAAAGCAATCTTTTAAATTAGCTTTTCGAGAAAAGAAATTATATCAAACAACTATCCATTAACAGGAATAACAGCTAATTTACCAAACAACTTTCTACAATCAGAAAATGTTATCAACTAATCATACATTCATACCTTCTAACCCAATCAGCTAACAACCATTTACCAAATAGGGCCTTTATGAAATATAACTCTTAACATGCTATGGAAATTCTTTATAATCCATTTACACTACCTTCTCTACACCTAAGAGAAGCTTTTCAAATTTGTAGCATCCAAAAGAATAAGGTGATATCCCAAAATCACTTAGAAGAAAGCACAAAAACTGCTCCACTAAGACAGCACAGAAGAAACAGGCACAGAAACTCAGAAAGAGAAGCTACACCTTTCACAATACACTACACATAAACCAATAGCTCAGCATCTAATTATACTAAACAGTAATAAAGCCAAGAATGCAAGAGCAATGAGCAAAAGTAAACAGCACATCAAGAAAAATCAGATCTTTGCATCTAAATATGACAAACCCTAGCCCTAAATATATAACAAAATCCAAAATTTCTCTGTTACTAGAAAAAGAAAAAAAATAAATGGCTTTAAACATTACCCAGAATAATCGAGAATCGTCCTGGAGATCTTCATTTTCTTCTCAGCCCCCTTGTACAAGTCCTCCAAACTACATTGCAACTCATTCTCCACCGGCGGCGCCTTCCTCGGTGTAGTCCCTGGGCGCGTTCCAGTGCTAGTTCCGGAGAAGTCAGCCCCAGTGCTCCTGAAGAACCCATCCCTAGTCCCCCTGGCCCGCCCATTACTCTCAGAAGATGACCCCCCAAACAACTCGGCGTAAATATCATCCGCATCCCTAGGGTTAAACCGGAAGGAGGGATTGGGATGCGGCTGAGTCCGGAAGTGGTGGGGCCCACTCCGGGGAGGCGGCGGGACCTGGCCGGACTTGAGCGCCTCCTCGCCGTAGAGATCGTAAATTTGGCGCTTCTGGAGATCGCTGAGGACATCATAGGCCTCGGAAATCTGCTTGAACTTGGCCTCAGCCTCGTGCTTCTTGGGGCCGGGGTTCTTGTCGGGGTGCCAGATCATGGCGAGGCGACGGTAAGCTTTGCGCAAATCGTCGTCGCTGGCGTTGCGGTTAACCTTGAGAATGTTGTAGTAATCGACCCCCATTTAGGGCAGGGCGGCTGATGAGGATTGAGGAGGAGAGTAAAACACCCAAGTGTGGAGCTATGGCGGAGGATCAACAGGCAACAGCAGCAGCTAATAGCTATAGCATCAAAGGGCCAAGGTAAAAGAGAATCTATTAATTGTGTGTTTTTGGGGTTAATAGTCCGTAACTTAATATGCTATTTGGAGACGTGTTGAAGTGGAAGGTAAAGGCCGTGGACGGGGCGATTTTGTGGGGAACCACGTTTAGGAGCTCTTGGGATTTTTATTTATTTATTTATTTTTTTTTTTTTTAAGAGTTGGAAGGGGAAAACCCGGAAAAAGTGTTAAAGCTAGCTATGGTTATACATAAAACGTCAAGATGGACATCCGGCCTTATCGTTCTCAATCAAAGATACTATTTCATCTGGAGGGTCACTCTTGATGTGCATCCCTTTGAGGAAGTTCTTGAAAGTTCGTACTAGTTGATCCGCTACTGTGTTTGACTCCCGAGGCACTTCTCTTATTCTCCTGGACTGTATGGATTTCAGCTCCTGTTTACATGCTCTAAGAACATTGTACGTTGCTTGGCTAGTTCCTGAGCTGTTCAAGACTCCTTCAACTATCTCCCGAGAGTCTCCTTCGAATATAACATTTTGGAACCTCATTTGTATGGCTAGTTGGATGCTTCTTAATAGGGCCCAGGCTTCAGCTAAGGCTGGAGAGCATGCCCCGATATTGCTAACAAAGCCTCTAAGCCATGATCCCGTTGAGTCTCTTATGACCCCTCCACAACTTGCTAGGTTCGCTGATAGGTCTACAACACCATCGAAATTGATCTTCACTGTGCCATCTTCGGGTTTGGGCCAGTTGTATGTATTTTCTCCAAGTCTAATGCATTCTGGTGCCCTTTTACCTTAGCGAAGGCTGAGTGTATTTCGCTCATCTGTGTGTATATCCAGTGGATTTTGGAGTGAAGAGGTTGATATGAGTTATTGAATGTTGCCTTGTTCTTCCATCTCCACACCCACTATAGAGTTACTGCAAATAATGTGTTATCGTTATACGGTCTGTTTCCATTCCCTTTATTTTTTATCCCATGATCCAGCCATTCCCTGAAAGGCAGTCCCCTACAATTTGTATAATTTTTGGAAAGAATTCTTTTCCATACCTCATCTGCTAGTGGACAGTTTCGGGGAACATGTTCAACATCCTCTACCTTATCAGCGGACGACATACATTTATCACAGTCTGTTATACCTCTTCTCACCCTCATGCTGTTAGTCGTGATTTTCTCATGTCGCACTAACCATAAAAAGGTTTTAATTCGGCTTGGTATTTTCAACTTCCAAATGGCATTCCTTTTGGCTACTTCAATGGATCCTGTATGATCAATAGTCTCTGAAATGCTAGAAGCAATGTCATATGCAAAGTTGACCGTAAACACGTCTGAGTTTGCGTTTCTCCAGCCAATAGTATCTTCTACTTCCCTATCCTCTACTATAATGATTCCTGCTAGCTTGTCGAGTGTGTTTGCCAGGAGCAAGTGTTGAAGTCTGTTCCAATCCCACCCAATGTTAGTATTCCAATAGTTTGCTACCGTGTTGTGCATCTCTGTTGGAGGGATTGAAGTAATGGCTAGCCTATTCAAAGGGCTTGAACCAATCCATGTGTCGTGATATCTACTATTTTGTACAATAATTCACCCCTTATTTTAGTTGTTTTGATACTTATTTTCTTTATCCTAATGAAATTGAGAATTGTTTGTGTGTTATATTATCCCAAGAGTTGAATTATACACAAGGAGCAGTAAAGGAAGAATTTTGGACAAGTTTTGGAAGGAAAGAAAACAAGAATAAGAATTGGAAAAGAATTAGAAGTTGCTTCATGGGCCCCCAGGCCCATCTATCTCCTATATATTCTACATATTCTCTACAATTTAAGGAGTTCCCAACCTAGTTAGTTTTAGTTTATTTTTCCCCTTCTCTTTATATTTCTTTAGCATAGTTTAGATTAGTTTTATATTAGATTATTTAATTTCAAGCTTGGAATCACAGATTGAAGTTGGATTTGTTCTTCATTATAGTAAAGTTTTCTCTTCCCTTTATATTTCTTGCAATGTTTATGGTTATTTATTATTGCTTTGCTTTGTTTATTTTTATGATGCATGAGTAGTTAGTTTTTGAGTTTGGATTAGGGTTCTATTGTTATTCTTGATGCTAGGTTTATGATTATTGCATAAAGGGGATAATTATTAACCTAGGGTTTTATGTTTGAATTGGATTATAATTTCCTCTTATTGATAATTGATGCGCAGCTTTTATTGATTTGTTTTGGAGAGGATTTCATCACAACGAAAGTTGGGTGAAAGACTCAGCCTAACCAATTTCAACCGAATTTTTCCTACTATGAGAATAGGGGTAATTTGGGGGCTTATATTGCTTTTGTGTTTTAAGGTTAAGATTGATGCATCACGAAAGTGGGGCAATCATAGCCTAATTCTAGTTTATTGATTACGAAAGTAGCTGAACTGAATTCTTGAGTGCATTGCCAATAAATCCCTTGGTTAATTATTTTTCCCTAATTTTGAGATTGTTAGAGCATCAAGATTGCAATATCCCTAATATGACCCATTCTTTTATCATATAGTTTTTCCCTTATTTTATTTGCATCTTTTATTTTATTTCAATTCCTTAATCTTAGTTTGCTTGGATTCTAGTAAATTCCAATACTTTAGTGCCTAGAATTCTACCTATCATACAAGTACGTGTCATAGTCCCAATCCTCAGCGGAACGACATTTACACCCTCTTTTTACACTCACAATTATACTCATCATGTCGCACCAAAATGAGGTATTTGCTCCATTCTTGACTAGTTTTAAGGGCACGTATTGTGTGCAGAAAAAAAATATTTGAAAGGAAATAAAATTAAAATTCTATGAAAAATAGTTACGAAGAAGAATTTCATTGTTTGGTTGGTAGAAAATAAGTTACTAGAATATTGATTCTATTGTTTCGTTGTATTTGGAATTGGAAATAAAATTGAAATTCCATGAAACATAGTTACTATGAAGATGAATTTCATTGTTTGATTGGTAGAAAATAAGCTACTAGAATATTGATTATATTGTTTGGTTGTATTTAGAATTGTAAGTAATAATATATACTATTAATAAAAACAAAATCCTCCATTTTAACTTCCTGCCCAAAAACACTCATATATTATTAAGGTTTGGGTAATATGGTAAAATATGATAATACAATTCCTATTCGTACTACAATTGTCTATTAAAATGTGGTAATACAATTCTTCATACAACACATTCTTTTTTACCTTCCTATTCGTAATACAGTTCTGGATTAAAATTACTAATCGTAATAATAAAGTACATATACTTCCCTACAACGTAATGTATACTATTAATAAAAACAAAATCTCCCATTTTAACTTTCGGTCCAAAACACTCATATACTATTTGAGTTTTTGTAATATTGTAGAATATGCTAATACAATTCATATTCGTACTACAACTGTAATTAAAATGTGGTAATACAATTCCTAATAATTTTTTTTTTACTTTCCTATTCGTATTATAATTCTAAATTAAAATTACTAATTGTAATAATACAATACATATTCTTTCCTGCAACGTTATCTATCTATACTATTAATAAAAACATAATCCTCCATTTTAACTTCTCGCCCAAAACACTCCTATTACTATTAATGTTTGCGTAATATTGTGAAATATGGTATTACAATTCCTATTCGTACTACAATTGTAAATTAAAATGTTGTAATATAATTCCTAATACAATATATTTTCTTTTTTACTTTTCTATTCATGATGGGGTGACTCGGGAAAAAGACGTGTATAATTGACCGTGGATAAAGACCGATTTCAGCAATAACCCAAATGAGTCAGTGTTTGGTCCTTGCTTTTGTTGATACTCATGTCATATGTGAGCATTAATGGGAATTGTTTACACTGGAACTTGAAGGAAAATCTCGTATCAGAAGGAGTGAGAGACATTTAAAGGATAAAAACTTTAGTCCCTTCATGTGTCTCATTAACTATTCTTGCTTTAAAATGTGATATGCCAATCTTGTGATGATGAGATGCGTACCGTTGCAAAAACCAAGATAGTGCTCTAATTATTAAAAAAGTAAGGTGGAAAAAATATTATTGAATGAGAAAGAAACATGTTTAATGAGGACTTACTTGTTCTAAATTGTCATTGAACTCAATTTCATGAGTAAGCTTCCTAACCATTGTTCCTTCATCACCTTTATTGAGAAGTTTGGGTTGATGTGTATACATAATAGCTTCGTCTTTTTTCACTCCAAGCACCGTAAAAGCAGCGTTTCCACATATATTTAAATTAGTCATTCCGTGTAACAATCCTAAACAACATTGTCTTTCCAATCAAGCCCTCAATTTTATTAGGCATGCAACCATCCTAGATCAACCAAAAAAAATATATTATACACGGGATTATATTAATAGATTCAAAACCAAATGGTTGATTGCTAAGATATATGGATACACGTACTTCATAATACTTTTCTCGCTAGTAGTAACTTCTAACAGTGTCGAGCAAATATTGTCCCAAAGTAGAAGATGGTCAACATGGTCGTCATCCATGACTACAATGACCACTTTGTACTTAATTATTCCGTCTAGTCAGTGTTTATCGCATGCCTTAAAGTACATTTTGTACGTATAGCCGTACCATATTTTACAATATTACATTGCAAGGAAGTATATGTACTATATTATTCCGATTAGTAATTTTAATCTAGAATCGTATTGTGAATAGAAAAGTAAGAAAGAATATATTGTATTAGAAATTATATTACCATATCTTAATGTAACACAGAACCCACGTGCTCATCCCATAGGGTAATCATGAGCCGACTCTCCCTGAGTGAAAACAACAATGAACGTGATAGTGCCTCAATTTATACTTAAACAAATCGAAAGGCAATCTAAACAAATACATACTGAGAATCTTCAATGACAAAATCAATCAATCTTTGTGGGTTTGAATGAACTTGGATAACTTTTGGCTCAGTAGTGGAAACTACACAACTAATCAAATCTGCAAAACCAAACAAAGGATTTAAAATTGACAGTCATGAATGTATTATTAGACATTTAGTATAACAAAAAGAAATGAAAACCCACCCAGTATAAAACAAAATTGTAATAAGAAATACCAATTAGCTGATTGCCATCCACTCCTCCAAGAGCCCTCAATGATCCAAAATCCTTGAGTTTGAACATATGTTTGGAAAAATTGGATTCATCTTTATTTGTAACACTAATAAAAGCGTCGTGGTTCACTTTCATAATGTACTTATGGTCGCACGACTTAAACCTCTTGCGACACGTTTGCACAACAAAATTGTGAATATCATAGACTTTCCCTTCCTTCAAAAGTTTGTTGAATATTTCGACAAACTATTTAGGGATTTGTAAATGGATGCAAGTCCCTTGGAGAAGATCATGCTATTGTAGAATAGTGCTTGTAAAGAGGAATTAGTGACTATGAAATTTAAAAACTAAGCCAGCAAACTGATAAGTGTATATTTGTCACAAAGATAGCTACGAGAGAGGAAGTCTAATAAAAAAGTTGGATTTTGGTGTGTATTTGAGACAAGTGATTAAATTATATTATTGACCTTATAGTTAACGGTGGATTAACGGAAATTTTAATAGAGGACCAATAGTGTCTATCGAATTAAAGTTATGAATGTAATATGGCAAAATAAAAAGTGTAGAACCTCTCACAAAAAAAAGAAAATAGAATTAAATGTGACAATGCCACAATAGTCTAGAACTAAAGTGAAATTTATAAACAATTATGAATGAAAATTGAATTTTTTCTGTGTTTTTGATATCATCTTATTATTCTCTCTATATTAAGGGTGTGTTTGGAAGGCAGGAAAATGACTTCTGGAAAATGTTTTCTGGAAAATGAGTTCATTTTCCGTGTTTGGATGTACTCTGGAAAACTGTCTTTAGGTGTTTGGTTCATTTTCCGGAAAATGAGTGGAAAATGAGTAGAAATATATAATTATATAATTTTATTTAAAATATAAAAAATATATAACATAATAATATTTATTATAATATAACTAATTTAAAATAATAAAAAAAAGGGGGGGGGGAACTCTGCTCTGGTTTCCAGTCGTCGCTGCTCTGGTTTCCACCGGAAACCGGCCCCCTGCCGGAAACCAGTCCGCCGGACTGAAGGGAGGGACAACTGCCGTCCCTCCCTTCGTGTGAACTCCCATTTTCCCCATCCGGAAAATGACTTCCGGATAATTTATCCGGAAGTCATTTTCCGGAAAATCTTGGTTATTTTCCGGAAATCAATTTCCGTTGACCACATTTTCTGGGTGTTCCCAAACACCCAAAGCCCGGAAAATGACTTTCAGAAGTCATTTTCCGGGCTTCCAAACACACCCTAAATTGAATGTATAATTTCACAATGGGCATGTTTGGTTATCAGCGGTTATCAAATAGCAGATTGTATTAGCGGGTTTGACCAGTGAAATGTATTAGCGGTTTGTAAAAAGATGTTTGGTAAAATTAGCTATTTAGATTAGCAGTTAACATGTGAAATGACCAAAATGGTATATATATATATATATATATTAACAACAACAATAATAATAATAATGTTAAAAAAAATTAAATAAACAAGGGGAAACATTAAAGCAAACATTACAAAGAAATTAAAGCAAACATTTTAAAAAATAAGCAATTAAGAAAAAAAAAACAAAGAATAAAGGGAGCCATCCACTTCTCCCAACAAAAAAAAAGAATGGATGTAATGTATGATTTTTAAATTTAAGAATTAAATAAAAGAGGGGGAAAATAGTTATTAAATTTAATTATAGGAATGCAAAGTTGCATTTTAGATGAATGGAGTGAACTAGTGAAGCATATAGCAAGTCAACCATATGAAAAAAGAGAAACAAGGACAAAATTGTAATTTAGAAAACAAAAGGAGAAAAACTAATGCTAAACGCTGCTCCTAGCGGCGTTTCAATTTTGGCGATTTAGACAGCGATTCGCTAAGTGAAAAAGTCATTAACCAAACATTTTTTTAGCGGTTTGACCTTTGTCAAATCGCTAAAGATAATCAAATCGCTAAAAAAATGGCGGATACGCTGATAACCAAACATGGCCAATGAAACGGGAGGTAGCGCTAGTCTTGGCTCATCCTTGGCAACAGATTCTGCTGATTTGGCGCCCTGTTCGACAGCCCCCTTATGAAACCCTAGCTCCGATTGCCTTGTCCTCTTTGCCGGCGACCATGGCGTCTGATCATGGATGTGAGGGGGGCAATGATCTAGCTTTGGATTCTCAATCAAGAGACGGTTCACAGATGGCGAATCGGGAACCGTTGACTTCTCCAGTTGGTGGTGCGCAGCCGGAGGCTTTCCGGCGTTCTGAAGCGACGCACAAAGAACAGACTGGCGGTGTTGGTCTTGGCTCGTCCGCGGCTACCGCTTTGTCCGGTCAAGTGGCTGTTTCTGGTGGCAGTGGGCGAGATGGCGGTGATACAGGGGTATAATGTTGCTGTGAGTGCTTTAGGCGGTGGTCCGGCCAAACATGGCAGTAATGTTGTTGTTCAACGACTGGAACCTGGGGGGTAACTTAGCTCATTCAAATGGAATGGTGTGGACCGATCATGGTTCAATTATGGATGCAACTACAGGTATGACCTCATTTAATGCTTCAGCTGATTTGGTTCTTTCAAGTCTTAATAATTTTGGGTCGGCTATGGAGCCACAAAATTTGAGTCATAATCCTACAGTGTCTGGTCATGCTAATGGTGTTAATACAGCTAATGCGGAAAATAGAATATCTTCTGAATGGACTTATGGTAATGTGCATGTGATTTTATGGTTAGGAAGAATAGTAATCAGTGCATGAGAGAATATGGTAATGTGAATTTGATATCTATAAGTGTTTTTGTTCAAAATATGCTCGGGTTATTCCAGAAAGTTTTGTAAAGTTTTGGCAGTGTGCTGCCAGTTAATTAAATTCCTGCCTGGCTCAGTTTTGGGAATAATTTCAAGAAAAATACTTCCAAACCTTGGATTGGCATGGAAATTTTTGTGTATAATCTAGAATCATTGTACTTCTTATCTGGAAAATTTTGTGTCCGAATGTGTTACCAATTTTTCCC
>CM008333.1:22805365-22817928 GCA_002525835.2 Ipomoea batatas | reverse complement strand
ATGTCTGTCACCATGGTTTTTCTTATTCAAAAACGATATTCGAGTCACACCTGTTATGACCCTTCTCTCAACAACCTCGCGATATTCATCATCTATCCTCTGTCTCAGAGCCTGCAGGAAGAATATGGCAAGGCAAGACAACATGAAATTTAAGGCAAATGAAGAACAGGTCTACAGAATAAAGAAAACACCCCAAAAAAAAGAAAACACCTGAAATTCTGTCATCACGTCTTTGAACTTTTTCGCTAAGGAACTGCAATTCATCAAGAAAAACATTATTCTTATTATGCTGTTTCTACTGTTAAAATGTAGAAGAAACCAGCCAGAAAACGCACTTTGTTAAATTAATTCTTGATCTGTCAACACTGGTCCCCTTGCCACAACCAGGCTTCTGCCGATTTGCCATGTTCTATAGAGATAAAGAGGGATCAGTTTACTAAACTCTACTGTCACTTAAACTTCTGACAATTAAACAAAAGAAATCAATATATCCGAGTACATCTTTGTTAATTGCTTCTATTTTCCCTTTCACATTGCGAGCAGTCTTTCCAACTTCGTTCACATCTTTCTCCATTCGTTTCCTGATTGCTGGCGCAAAAGATAGAATGTCAACCGAGTAACTACATTTGCAGGAAACAAGATCACTCTAGAAAGATAAAACAGCGGAAACCATTAGTTTGCAGTATAGCGCAATCCCCCACCTTTCATGGCTGATGCTTTTGTAACTGCTTTAGACTCCTCATTAGCATCCTGGGGAACATTCGTTTTTGTTAGGATCAAACACTTACCACTATACAAAAGTTATAACTCGTAGCAAAAGCATAACTTTATTTTCTTATATCGTTAGACAGGCAGGGTGCTGGATTTGACCCTTCACAGGTCTCTGCCCAACAGTTTTAATCATATATTGTCCACACCAAAGGAAAGACTTGAGTGAAAGCATTAGCTTTACCTTAAGGCTCTTGAGTAAGTAAGAGAGCTTATCCACCTGTTTCTCTACCTCTTGTATCTGCAACAGAAAGACCCCGAAAACGATTGATCAAACGGGAATTGAAGGATATGTTTTGTAATGAGACTACACGTTCATATTTTATATATTATATGCTCGATCATAACGGGACTAAATTGCAACTTATAAATAGATCTCCATTATATTAATTCATAGCTTCTGAGTTGTGAAACTTACCTGCTTATTGAAAGATTCCAGTCCCGAATCAGATTGACTCCTCGGAAGCCGAGTCCCCATCTCAATGTCTGATTCTCTAGAACCATTGTCTTTGCCATCATCATAATTAGAATCCTGAAACATAAGGAAAATTTCAAACACTTGACGAGATGAACTGGAAAACTGTATCTCTGATACTATCTCCTTTTCTTCTTTTTCGCAACAACAGTAAATTTAAGTTCAAATTTCGCAAAAAGCTTCGAAATTACAGGCAATCAAATCACAAGACATAATATACAGCAGCAAAGAACGCAGTGAAAAGAAGAAAAGAAAGAAGAACTACATGTAGAAGTTCATTTTCGATAAATTACAACTGCAAATCTCACTACTGAATTCAAGATTATGTAGTTGTGAAGAAAAATTGGCTTACTGCGAGAAGATCGTTCATGTTTCTGGAATCAAAGAGAGAATCTTGTTGGGTCTTCGGGTTGATGTTGATAGGGAAAGAAAAGGGAGAAAGCTAAGTGCAGTTTTTAAATATTTGTGTTGTGTTGAGAGTGAGGACCGGCGCTACAATGAAGATTGAAGAAAACAGAGAAACAGAGCGAAATGGTTCTACCTCGTACGTTACCTCCAAGAGTATTATTAGTAGCTGGACATTGTAGCAAAAAACAAGGCAATTAAACTGGGAAGGGCTTTAATGTACAGCCCATTAAATATAAAATTTTAAAAATCAAAATTAAAAAAAGAAACTCAATTGCGCATAAATATATTCAAAATATTGCACTTTAACGAAGATATCCAAACTAACGTAATTTTAAAATTTCAAATATTATTATATTCTATACAGGTTTTGTAAACTGCTGTTTCGATAAATTTGATAGTATTTGTTGCATTATTGGAGTTGGATTGGTCAATGGTGGTTTAGGCCATCCACGAATGGAAGATTAGCGGATGACCAAAATCTATTGGGCTTGCAAACGAAGTTGTTTTATTGTTATAGTTATTTTAGTATTCCATACTAACGACAACAAAGTTCCGACAGAGAATGATGATAGTGTTCCGTGTTTTTGACCACTTCAAAAGTTTCAGTGACCTTGATTTCTGTAATCATCGATGCAATGCTTTTCGTGCTGTTGAAATATCGTTAAAGTGTTTTTTATAACGTTTTTGACTTCGTCGAACTATATCATAAATTTCATAAATCTGTTTAAGTTTTTGAAGAGATGCAGAAAGATCTCAATCCAAATTCAAATCTCAGCCCTTAATATTTATGACAGGAATCGAATCCTTATCTTAAAGTTTAATATCGGATATACCGTGAAGTAGCTAGTGTAAGAGAATACTCAACACAAGTAGGTGAAAAATAAAGACTTTCTTTATATCTAATATTCTAATATGAATTATGGAGGAGTATTGAGAGATCTCTAACCACTTTCGAGCATATAAATAATTTTATCTTACTCTCGAAAAATTATCCACCAAAGCCGCTCCTTTTTGCACCTTTTATAGAGCTACTAGGGGATACATGCCAGGTCTTCCACGTCTCAGACCACGTGACATCTGGTCACTGGCCACGTCAGTCGGTGCTGCCACTTGTTGAAACTATTCTGGGTGACAATGATTTGACGGGGCTCATAATTCTCAAGGCTATGATGTCAAGAATTGATTGGAGCTCGGCAAAGGGCAGGTGACCCAACCCATAATATGACTTGGATCAAAATGTCATTCGAGAAGATGTGTGATTGGGTCAGGACCGGGATAGGTCGTGGCATATATCCTCATCACAAGCCCCGACTCCTCACTCTCTTTGAGCAAGAGACTTTGTCGATGGGAGTTATTCAACCACCCGACCTTATTAACTAATCACACATATAACATGCGCCCTACGAACATGTGTCAACTCTTGGGACAACTTCAATTCGGCCATTATTTATCAATTTTGTTAATATTAACAATTTATTTTGAATCTCAAATTATTAAAGGACATATTGGTTTTTTTTTTTTTTTTTGAAAAAGGACATATTGGTTATTTAATAAAATTTTCTCAATTTCCCTCTATGAATACGCTACTCTTAGCTTACTGCAAAACAACATCCTAAGTTGCACAAAATAATAGTCTAAATTGCATTTGTTTAACATAAACTAAAACAACAAAAAGCATCACTAAATTGCACAAAATACAACCCAATTTACTCTTCTTTTTTTTTTTTGAAAACAATACAACCCAATTTACAAATACTTTAATAGACACCAAAACAACAGTGATAACCTGAGTTTCATAGTTTAACAGATAAAAAACAAGCTTGAAACAAATACATAACACATGCTTTTAATTATTTTGCTTCTTAAATTGAGAATGATGTTACTGCTTTTTGTTAGTTTCATTTTTTTGTATGTAAATTATTTCTAAAAGTTCACAATTTTATATATTAAAAGCATATAGATTAAGGCTAGGGTTCATCTTGTAAGGTAACCCTGGTCTATGGTATAACAAGTGCTACTCCACTAGTACTTATGTATCTAAAAGTTCTAGTATAAATTAATAGACAATATTTAGCTTAATTGAACGAAAGATTTAGAAGTATATGGGATGCGAAGCCCTAATTAAAGTACAGAAGAAATAAGTTCGGTTCATGTTTAGTGACTTGAAAGAAAGTGGGCAGTAAATGGACTTTGTAATACCCAATAACTTAGCGATCCAATGCTTCCGTGGTCCAAAACTACATTGTAGAAAGTCTGGGTCCAAACAATTGAGGCAAATTATATAATGGATCAGATCCATATTGTGTTATGAATTCTAGTACAAAATGAAGTAGATCCAAATTTTGTACTTAATAGTTAATTATTATGTAAATTTGATTAATTGATTATGTACCCGTCAATAAATTAAAGAAACATAATATCTTAATTATATGTAGTATATATATAAATTATTAATTGAAGATCTATAATATGTTAACTATATGTACATAATACGAATAATTATTGTAATATTTATATAATTTATTAATTGAAAGTGGTATGTATATAATCTAAATATCATTTTTAACAGGATGGAGTCGATAATATAAGATGGACTTTTGGTCTATAACAATTGAACGGTTGATCACTTATCCATCATTATATGTCTTTGTCGATCTGTCGTCATCACGGGCTCAACCACAATATAGAGATCCATCGAGAGCCAAAAACAAAACAGGAAAAATATATTTCAACACCGACGGACAAGATTAATCAATCTACAGTGCAGTGTAGATTCTGGTCCTAAACGACATAGTTTTGAATTTTAATTTTGACCGCGATTATTTGTTTAATTTTGACCGCGATCATTTGTTGTTTAATTCACGTTATATTTTATTTTTTTGTTTAACTGTAAAGCAAGTGTGTCTTGTGTTATGCTTTTATGTGTCTCATTTATGCAATTATGTACCTCAAACTTATGGATTTTGTACTTGAAATAAAGTTAATACAACATGTGTTTTTGTGTCTTGTGTTATGCGCTTTTGTGTCTTATGTTATGCAATTTTATACCTTAAGGATATTGATTCTGTACCTGAACTAAAGTAAATATAAAATATGTGTATGTATCTTGTTATATGTTTCTGTGTCTCCTGTTATGCAATTTTGTACCTCAAGCGTATGAATTAATTATGTACTTAAAATAGATTAGTAGTACGTTGTGTAACACACAATATATTGTGTGTTTTATTTTACGAATTTGTCTTGTATTATGAAATTATGTGTCTATAGTACATATATTATCTACATAAATCAGATTTGAGTGGTAAGTTTTTGTGTAAATATATAACATGGTTTAAGAGTATTGATTCTGTATCTATAATAAATTAAAATTTGTGTTACGTTGAAACATGGAAACCATAAACTATAGAATCCGTTAAAACTTAAATATAAAAACCACATCGATTTGATTCGGGATTGACATATAAATTGGCGAATATTAATGCTAACGTCCTTGATACGTACATCTAACACCCTTATCTCATCATGTCTATATCACGCTATTAACTCCATCTACTTTCTTTTCACGGCATCAAATATGGAAGTTGATCATGATATGAGCTCCACAACAAAACAAAATAAATATCAGCTCTGCTTTTTCTATATGAACCACAGATCGATCTTATAATCCTAGCCGCCGGCAATAATAATTCACGCAAATTAAAGATGCAGAAGATCAGGGACGACGGTACCGGTAGAAAAGCTTCAAAACGGAAAAGCCTAAAGATCTGTTGTTGTTCTCTTCTGCTTATCATCGTCGTTCTAGTAATCGTTTTTGTCTCTCTGTTCTTCACGGTCTTCAAGCCTAGAGACCCCATACTCACTCCCTACCCTACAAAACTCCAAAACGTCCATTTCCGGTTTGACCCAAGCCCTAGTATAACCGCCACTCTCAACTTAATCATCAACGTCAAGAATCCGAACCGTGGGGACTTCGAGTACAAGGATGCCACGGCCAGTCTTGATTACCGTGGCATATCCGTGGCCGGAATCCCCGTCGAGCACGGCACCGTCCCGGGTCGAGGCGAGATTAACGTCACCACTTAAGCTAATGTTACCGGCGACAAGATCGCCGGAAATCCTAGCTTCTTGGAGGATATGGCTGCCGGGAGCGTGATGTTCACGTCGTCTGCGGCCTTGCCTGGAAAGGTAAAAGTGGTTAGGACCCTCAAGATTCATGCCACGGTTCTTATGACTTGTGATGTTTGTGTTTTCACTAATCAGTCGTATTATGTTCAGTCCACTTGTAACGCCAGAATTAAATTATAATTTGTCTTTATGCGTGCTATATATATATATATATATATATATAGTTCTTGACCAGATTCCAGCATTCAATTCAGGGTAACTTCAGAGAAGATTAGAAGAATATAATGTAATATGCATGTTGCATGTATGCAACCATAAGGTTTTAAATTCAACTCTCAGTGAGAGCAGCCTATAACTTATTGGCTTTCTTGATTTGAGTCAGTCAATTATAAAAAACTTAAACTAATTTATTTTCTTGTAGTCATTTGCAGATTAAAGTCACAAGATGAGATTTACTAATGTACACATTCAGTTAGTTAGTGTGGATTTCCCTTAGCTTGTCACCCAAAAAAAACAATTACTCCATAATTTTTTTTTTAAATGATAGAAATAATAGTGCAGGCGATCTTTCAAGCTAAGGATCTAAATTGGATCCTTTGGAATAAATTAAACCTTATGGAATTTTGGGGGTTTTTAAGAAACTCTATTTTGTATTAAAAAAAAAAACGAAACTCTATTTTAATTCAATTAATAAGTCAAATATTAGAGAATTGTTTATATGTATTTATTTTGGGAGACCTCTACCGTGCCCATAAGGCAAGATACCCATATGATAATATATTATTTGTGTTTAAAAAGTCATATATAGTACCATGTAATAGGACATTGTATCTTTCTTTTCTTTTCTTTTCTTTCTTTTTTTTTTATCCTATGACGGCTTTGGTGGGTGTGCTCATAATTTCAAAGAAATTTAAAAAATATATATTATGCCACGCTAGAATTCTCATTATTTTTTAATAAATATTAAAGTAATGATTTTAAATCTCATTGGTGTAAATTATTCTAGTAATCCAAAAACATACAATTATTACCAGACATTTGTTCTTTTAGTCCAGATCCCCCTAGGTAGTAGGTGGCACCAAGGAATTCGCTAAGGTACCTGGATTATATTGTTAGGCAATTCTTCTAAACGCTTTAGTTAAGTTGAATAAGTCGGCCAACTCCTTAAGTCTTTTATATTAATTTGAGATGCGCC
Organism: Ipomoea batatas; assembly: GCA_002525835.2. Taxonomy (NCBI): domain Eukaryota; kingdom Viridiplantae; phylum Streptophyta; class Magnoliopsida; order Solanales; family Convolvulaceae; genus Ipomoea; species Ipomoea batatas. The sequence goes on along the minus strand of CM008333.1, from coordinate 22,810,957 downwards.
TCACCTAATTAGTTTAAGCTCATCGTTCAAGCTATGTAGGTCGATTACTAAACTAGAGATAAGAAACTTGATAATATTTCCACAACAATTCCCAAATAATATATCAAATGCGTACGATTATTTTTAGCTCTCATATAATAATGCCATAAAATATCATAAAAACCCTCAGGTTGTACCATTTATTACATTAATGATTTCAATCATTTGCATGCGTCCGCGGGCGTAGGATATATGAATCTAAGATATATTTATTTCCTCAGCTCCATCCAACCACAAATAATTATCTTTAATTATATATACACTATATACAATGCATATACCTAATAATACCTTTATTCCCTGCCGCCTCAACTCTCATTATTTGGTTGACTATAATATTTTCTCTTCTATACAAATACAAAAGCTAAGTTACAAAATTTGCGGTAAAAAAGGATTTATTATGTCTCAACTAAATGTCTAAATAAATAAATATTTTATATTATATATGCTTAATGTGCTTAATATGCTCTCTCATATGTGCAGGAGTAAATTACATTTTATGAGTTCTTGACATGGATCTAGCTCTGAAAGATGTGTTACATCTCAACTAATAAAGTTTAAATTAAATAATTGATAACACATTTATTATTTTTATATATCATGCTCATCATATACCATTAATACAATTCACTGTAAGACGATCTTAGACGCTCCAAAGGTGCCTCCAAAATATAGACACCCAATGGATCACTAACCACTCCAGACATTTATTAATATGAAAGACCTAACATATTCTAGCTAAACATCATCAAAAACATATATTTAAACTAGATGCACGAACATGAGTAATTTAATATTCTTTGGCTTATAACCAGACAAATATGTATTTGTTAGTTGAATGATCTGATAATCAATTGTTAATTTAAGTAGGAATTTCTTTTCACCTACCAATTAAATAGTTTTTTCATAGAACATATGTCTTATCTTACTATATATATACTGGAAGCCATCCAGATTGAATAATTATATGCTTAACGTCCTACTAGGAATTGTAGGTAGTTGGGAATCTTTGAGGGTTGGTTTATTGTTCTTGCCTTATTTAATTAAGTTTCCGTTCTTTTAATTTTCTGATTTTTAACTAATAAAACCGAAAGGTTTTGTCAGCTTAATACAAATTAATTAATATTTTGTGAGGAAATTAAATTAAATTAAATGTCAAAGTTTTGGTTGTGATTATATTATTGATGATGACGAATATTCCATTCCTCCGTCACAGGTATAGGATGTGGAATATTTCCGGTATTTGTGGTAAAAAAAAGTTGTACGATGTCGAATGTAAATGAACTTTGCATTTGCATCACTTAAATACGATGAATCTAATTATTGCAAAAATATATATTGTAGCTCACAAGATGTCAATGCCCTTACAATTCAATAATTTGACATTATATTTTATAATGTTGGGTGGATATTTCTATTATTTGATATTTTTTTTTTTATTGATGACTTCTAATTTTTTAAGTAAATATTTACTAGTCATTTTTTATGCATAAAGGGTTTTGATTAATAATGATAGAGTTAATCATATTTAAATAATCAAAGGAATTTTGTGTCTAAAAGAAAAATAAATTTATTTTTAAATACATATTATAACAACCACTCCTCATTCTAGCCATTCGTTTTGTTCACAACTCTAATAACAAATATGTTATTAAGACCAAAATTTGACAACGTTTGGCGGATGCTATTTACTGGGAAACAATTATAAACTCTTTCTTAGATGATGATTACCGACATGTGAAGGATCATGAATTAAACAAGAAAAAAAATTGTATGTGTGTGTTTGTGTTTTTTTTTTCAATCTTAACTCAACAGAAAAATATAAAATTTCTAACTTTCAATTCAATATTAGAAAATGAAAATAGTTCTACGAATTATTTTTTAAAATATTTTCACGGTTTTCAAACGGATCCTGGGCTTTATTGTATAAGATATTTTTGCTAATAAATTAATAAATATTGTTGCTATTCAAAAGATTAATGAGGTTCGAAGTCAAGAGACCCCACGTTTCAATTAGTTTTAACCCAATGAAAGTGGCAATACTGATATCAAGCATTCATATTCATAGAGGAGTGAATGTGTGTGAAGATTAAATGACCTTTTTGTTGTCAAATACCAGTTCGTTAGGTCTGATTACATTTAATGCCCTCCCTAATGCATGGTATTATATATATATTAGGCCGTAGTAGGTGTTATTCATTCTAAATTCATGTTGTGGGCAACAGCTCGCAGAGTCGAGTTCAGCACTCTACCATTGAAACGTGGAGCTAACTATTACGCAAGTATAAGGAAATAAATTTACGGCTTTGCTACTAGCTAATAGCTATAATTAATTACTCTTTTCTTCTAAATGCCTGCAAAAGAGTTTTTTTTTTTAATTGATAACTCAAACCCCCCACCCCCAAAAAAAGTGAACAATTTTAAACAGATAATCTTCTTCTTCAATACTGTTTTAAATCTGGCAAAGACATTATTATTATTATTAGCAGTTGTAATAGCTTTTAGTTACATGCATCATGCATGCACGCATATGATAGCAATTAAGAAAACCAAATTATAGCCAAGTACTTATTATAATCACAACTTAATTAATCTGCAATAAGCTATTATTGTGCATCATAAACCTTAATTAGCTAGGCCACTGAAGTGGTTGTTCGTTATAGTCTGGCCGGAATTCGATCAATTCATAAAAGCATGCGCACAAGTGTGTCTGTGTCGTAACAAAACATATCATTGTATTAGAGAGGTTAGTTCGTTGTTAATTAACAATATATGACTGACCAACTAATTGCGATTTGATACTCAACCAACTACTTATATTAATTATTAGTCCCATTACGCCATGAAAATAACCTTAAAGGCTCACATGCAATTGGTTATCCATGTGAGATGACAAATCGAATTGACATGCCCAACATCGACAATCAGTTACTTAGTACTATTTTACGTTAGAATCCTCACAACTTCACGGGTATATATTATAAACAAAAAGAATAAAAAATTAAAGACTATAGAAAAAGTTGAATTGTAAAAGACTTGTACATCAAATTATTTTAATGATGTTTTGATAATAATGAATTGATAAGTTTTAAATGTCAAGTCTAACTTCTGCCATCAAAGAGTGGTGTTATTATATATAGAGCTCTCTTTAATTTAATTCTGAATGATTTAACTCCAACTACTCTTTATGACTATAACCATTGAATTATGTGTTCATATATCCACCATATGTAATTATGATATATTACATCATATCCAATCAGTACATCTAGTTGTAGCTTTCACTCATAAATTTTCATATATCTTTTTCAACTATTATAAGTGCATGATTTCCACCTGCCGAGTTATGAACGTAACTCAAAATCATTGATGAGTTGAGTTAATCAAAACTCATATTTAAAATTTTTACCTTTATGATATATACATTATATAGTTCATAAGCATGTTTGTTATGATCATTGTCATCTCCATATCATCATATGTACACTACAAAAGCTTTAAAAACGTTATTAATTAAATTGAAATAAAAATTGCATGCATTCACACACGGAACTGAAAGTTTTCAAACAGAATGTTGCACATAGTCAACCATATATAGAGAGGAATTTATGGACTGGGTATCATCTTGAATATAATGAGCTAAACGTAGCCTGCAATTCCCAGGTCATGATTAGAGTCTTTATGCACATGGAAGGGTCAATTAATAGGAAATGATTAGAAGTCTTGGTTTTGAGTATGAGCCAAAATTGGTTCATTGGTCTTAATCAATTGCCAGCATCATTTTTTTCAGCAAATTAATTAAATATGATAGCTAGGAAAAAAAAAAAAAAAAAAGGAAAGAAAAGAAAAGAAAAGAAGAATATATAACAGCTCCTCTCTTGTACACGTCAACGTTTTGTGTCCGTTGAATACTTCACCAGAAACACTAATCCTAATTTCCTCAACAAGAAAACCTCTCAAAAAAATGTGCCTATATATCCTAAACGTGTAGCCAAGGTAAGTTAAGGTTTGCATTTGTCTGTTCTTAGCTTAGTGTACACCCAAATTAATAATGTTCGTATCAAATAGAATCTCAAGAACATCAAGATACTCTCTTATAAGTTTTAAAGCAGCTATGTATTAAACTGGAAGACATTGGGAGTTAGTTTGAAGGGTTAAGTCCAACATCCTACTATCAAAATATAGTATTGGCTGCTATGCAAATATAATAAAAATAAAGTTGTATAGTCGTTACTAGATATAACTTTTGACGCAATAATAAGTGTTTGATATGACAGAATTGAAGATACTTAAGTCTTCTCATTCACACCCATTGAGAAATAATATTGAAAGAGTCAAAGTCCTTATTTATTGCTTAAATAGTATCTTTGTTTAGGAAGCATGATTTCAATTTTTCCGGTTAAAGAAAGTGTCTATTCGCACTTCTCTCAAGTTAAATGGACATGCTATTAATTTATACCAACTCCTTGAATTTTTTTCACTCAAGAAGTGACTACTAGGGTTTCCTTAAAAAATAAAAGAAAAATAACTAGAACAAAAACCCCAACATCTCAGATTTTCCAAGTCTTTTCTAAATGACAAAATTAAAGTTTGCATGCAATTAAAAATGGTACCAAAAGAAAAAAAGATGAATTTAAAGAAGCAAAAGGTTAATTAATTTAAGCTCATTATATATGTAAGTGCACATATAATTACATGGACAATGCATCATATCATAGTTCTTGTCTCTTCTTGATATACAACATGTGGTTTCTTGGGGGTAAGAAGAAGCTAATTAATGGAGCTAGAAAGACTGTTTGTGATAATTCACTAACAGGGACAAAGGCATTAAACATAGCCCTCTTTTCTTCAGGTCTATGCACTCCGTAGTACTAATCTTTCCATCAAAGTTTATGCTGCTTCTTTCTTCTTCTGCGCCCATAACCATTTCTTGAAATCCTTCAAACCCAGTTTCCTTTCCCTACAACAAAGAAAAGACAAATTAAAACAAGGTTTTTAATATATATCAAAATCAATAATTAACGAAATATTAACTATAAAATGGGATTAATGATTCTGTACCTGCAGATAATTCAGAACATTATTTTGACTTCTTCTAGGGTTAATCTCAGCCTGCTGCCTGAAGGTTCTATCCTGTTGACGAACACCAGATTGCATATCTAAATTCAGAACCAGCAAAAGAAGAAAAGAAGAAGGAAAAGAGACGAAGCAACCCGAACCAAGTTGGTTATTAGGTTGTTAACCTGGTAACCATAAAGTTACAAGTTTAACTCCAGCGAGAGCAGTATGATCTTTTGCTGTATAGGATTACAAGGCAGGTTCTATTCAGTGCACACCATCAGGTATAGTGGTTATGGGTTTCTTGTGCACACCATCAGGTAGAGATCGAGATTTAAAAGAATTAAAAAAAATAAATAAATAAAGTTGAATTTCTTGTGACCTTTGGACTATTGACAGGAGAGCTAGCAGTGTCTTCCAAATCAGGATCATAATATTTGTCACTGGTTTTTGGGTTCTTCAAATTCAATCTCCTGAGAACCTGGGAGCCACCCA
>CM008333.1:22658240-22674283 GCA_002525835.2 Ipomoea batatas | reverse complement strand
TATATATATATATATATATATATATATATAATATGCTTGCCAACACGGCGGCTAACTGACCGACCGTCCAACCTCTCAACTAATGTATATCCCAATGGCAAAATGATAAAGATGTTGTCGTAATGATGGAGAACTCCCTGAAACCGACATGCAAAACTGCCATTTTTGTGGTTTTCGATCATACGTACACACATGCATTGCATTACTGATCACTGTCTGATTTGTTTTGAAAATTCTGATGACTTTTTTTAAGTTTGTGCTAATATTTTATCTGATTTGGTTTAATTTGAGATATATACTAACTATATTATTTTACATGTATTTTTTTTTTCAAAATGTAATATTGGTTCATTGGAAATAAAAACTTATACTTCGTAGTTGTATAGATCAAAAATAAAATTTATTATTACTTCGTATTATTTTTTACATGACTCTCATAGAATCTAACGATCATTAATTTTTAAATATTTTAGTTACAATATCAGTGTAGTTCAATTACTAATTAATTATTCTAAATGTTCGGACCATGCATATTGAAAAGGTTCATGAGATCGACAAAACATATGGAAAAGTAACAATATTATGAAATGAGGTCGAATAATGAATTGAATAGAGTTGTGGCTAATACTCAAGACATAAAAGAAGCAATTTTTACGAGATCCTAAAACCATCCGTCACCCTGACTTAATCAAGATATTATTACAAAATGTTGATTTGTTGAGCATAAACAATAACATAAATATAAATATGCAATCCAACAATTTATGCTTTTAGATGAGATGAAGTACATGCTTCAATTTGGTATTAGAGTCATGCCAAAGGTAATGGGTTTGACGCGTAGTTAAGATGAAGCACACCAAAATTAACTAATAATTAAGTTGACTATGTTACCAAAGATGACCAATATATACCCACATTAAAAAAGTATGTGAGTTTGCATTACTCTATATATATTAAAGTTTTAAAAAGTTTAAAATGGATAATTAACTTACCTTCACACACTAGAGTGGTGGTGGTGGGGGTTCCTATTCCTAGTCAAACACCACTTTCTTTACCCTAACAATTCAAGAAATCACTTACCAATAATTGTTTTAAGATGGAAATAACCGATGGATCTTCCGTGAATTAAAACTTCACAATCTACTAGCCTACATAGTATTATAATAAATTGTTTGTCAATTACCAGCTCTTCGGTCCCTTCTGGTAGTGTTTGTCATCACTTTGCTCGGGTGAAACTGTGAAAGTATTATTAAAAAAAACTTTGAAGTTAAAAAATAATTAATGAGTTTGTCGCATGTAAAAATAATGGAGTAATTATATTATTTAGGTGGCCTTACATCGACCAGTCCATCTATTCATCACCAAACACTCTTATATAAGGTTGTAACTCCAATGACTGAATGTTTCAAAAAAAAAAAAAACTCCAATGACTGAAAAACACAAGCATTATATTCCACCTCTCATCTGACATCATGGCTGTGGCAACCAAACCTCATCCCTTTTCACTATACGAAATACAATATCGAAACAACAGAATATCAAGAACCATAGAAATCATTATCCTATTCCTTCTGCTATCACTCATTAGCTATAGACTCTTTTCTCTGGGCAGCCATGACCGAATCCCTTGGCTTCTGGCTCTCATCTGCGAGTCTTGGTTCACTTTCGTTTGGATCCTCACCATCAACTGTAAGTGGAATCAAATCCAAACCAAAACATACCCTCAACGCCTCTTGCAATGGTACTAACATACTATATGTGCAATTAATTTTATTTTCGTACTATAAATTCGTATAAATATATATTTTATGATTTTTCTGAGCGTCCGGCGTAAGTAATTAAATTGTTTCGATGTTTTTAAGGTTGGGAGAGGGGACATCTGAGTTTCCAGCTGTGGATATGTTCGTTACGACGGCCGACCCGGAACTGGAACCGCCGATTATAACGGTCAACACGGTGTTATCTTTGTTGGCTGTGGACTATCCAGCGAACAAGCTAGCTTGTTATGTATCAGATGACGGCGCATCCCCCCTCACCTTCTACTCCCTCGTCGAAGCATCTAAATTCGCTAAGATTTGGGTTCCCTTTTGTAAGAAGTATAACGTCGCCGTTAGATCTCCGTTTCGATACTTTAATCCCAACTCAACTTTCCCCCAAGATAGCTCCCTGGACTTTAAACATGAATGGACGAAAATGAAGGTTTGGAAATAGAAAATTTCTTCATATTATATTCTTGAAAAATTACTAAAAGTAAAAAAGAAATGAGAAAACAGTTTCCATTTTGTTCATTATATTTTTGCAGGATGAATATTCAAAACTTTGTGGAAAGATAGAAGAAGCCAGTCAACAGTCTTTACTATGTCACCTTAATGGCGAGGTTTCAGTTTTTGAAAACATTGAACGACAAAATCACTCATCTATCATACAGGTTATCACTCACTCTATATATCCTAATTAAAATTACATTAAAAATTGTATATATTCTAACTTGCTATATATGGTTGCTGACCATACAAATCTTTAAGGTTATATTGTATAAAATATTAGTACCAAATTATGAATTAATGTTGTTTAGAGTTTTTCATCTTTGATTGGTGGAACATTCTATGACTTAATTTTGTTGTGCAGCTAATATAGGTAGGGAATTAAAAGTTACTTTATTAAATGAATATTAATTCAGGTGATTTGGGAAAACAAAGAAGTTGGCATCGATAATGGTGATGGTGTGCCTCATCTAATATATATCTCCAGAGAGAAGCGTCCAAAGCATCCCCATCATTATAAGGCTGGAGTCATGAATGTTTTAGTAAAAAATTTAAACTCTCTATAATAACTAATGAATTCTTTAAGTTTTGAAATTATGAAATACTTCCTCCACCTACTATATTTACACCCTACATTTTTTATTTTTTTTCATGTCCACCTCAACTATGGATGTGTTTGGTTCACACAAAAAAAATCAGAATTAGAATATATAGGAATCAAATACTAGGTATTAGTAATGAGTTTTCATAACAACTTATTAAGTTGGAATTTTCTTCTTGTTATCACAACCCATAACTAATTAACCATATTTGAAATAGACAAGAGTGTCAGGAGTGATGACAAATGCACCATTCATGTTGAATGTGGACTGTGACTGTTATGCAAATGACCCAAAAGTAGTATTACACGCCATGTGCTTCCTGCTTGGAGCTGAGGATGAAAAAGATGCCGGATTCGCTCAATTTCCTCAGAGCTTCACTGATGCATTGAAAGATGACCCGTTTGGAAACCAATTAAAAATTCCAATGGAAGTAAGTACAAATCTCATCTCTTTTTCACATATATATTAAACTTTCTATATATAAATGCATGTTATTGACTTTTTATATTAGTGCTGAAAGAAATACTAAAATTAAAAAATTTCTCACTTCACTATTAAGTAAAGAAATTATATTTTGAGCCCGCACAAGCAATTCAAATGGTAAATTCACTAAATTGTATGCAAAAAGTTATTTAACTTCATTTATTAATATGTTAATATTTTTAATATATAGTATCTAGGGCGAGGAGTTGCTGGGATTCAAGGACCGTATTACCAAGGAACAGGATGCTTTCATAGAAGAAAAGTTATATATGGCATGGCGCCAAATGTGGCTAACGCTAGTGGTATGCATAAATAACAAATTTTGTCCTACTAAAGTTAATAGTCATCAATTCTTGTCTGTTTCTATTTCAATTATTGTTACATTATCGCTTGCTCTTTAGATACTCCGTCTTTATTAGTATTATTTTTTGTCACTAGAAAAATCAGTTGACAAGGACCAGTGGTTAACGTATGGCAAATCAAAAGTCTTGAATTTATCAATCCCTCAAATTTTATCTGGATCTTTATCTCCTGAGATTCCCATATTCTCTAATTCTCTTGATGCTGCTAAGGAAGTTGCAAGTTGTGGCTATGAATCTGGCACTGCTTGGGGCCAAAAGGTTAGTACATAAGTACATAACATGTGATTCAAAAAAAAACATGTGATTCAAAAATTAAAAGTTATCACTCCAAAGTGCAAACAAATATCTGACACCTGAACTGTATGTATTCCACATGTGTCCAACAATCATTATTTTTGAGTACTACTGACACTGTTACAATGTAGTATCTGTTCATAACCACTTTTATTTAAATTGTGCCAAATTATTTGTCATTTTTTGTTTCTATAATCATGTAGGTTGGGTGGATGTATGGAAGCACAACAGAAGACGTCCTCACCGGTTTAAGTATTCATAGTAAGGGTTGGAAAAGTGCGTATTGTGTTCCTGACCCGCCCGGGTTTTTGGGTAGTGCACCAACGGGTGGGCCGGCCGCATTGACCCAACAAAAACGATGGGCCACTGGGGTTATGGAAATACTAATAAGCAAGAAAAGCCCAATTATTTCCACCCTACTTAGAAGGCTCCAGTTCAGACAATGCTTGGGCTATCTATGGCTTATGGTTTGGCCCATTAGGCCCATTTTTGAAATATGTTACGCTCTTCTCCCCGCATATTGCATCATCCACAATTCCCACTTCCAACCAAAGCTAAACGAAGCCGCCATTCTAATACCAGCTTCCATTTTCATCATCTACAACTTGTACACTCTATTCGAATACATCGAAACCGGGGAATCGGCACGCGCGTGGTGGAAAAACCAGAGAATGTGGAAGGTGAATGCATCCGCGTCGTGGTTGTTTGGACTCCTGAGTGTGATAATTAAGGTTGTTGGATTGTCTGAAACGGTGTTTGAAATCACGAAGAAAGATCAATCAAGCGATGATGACAACGAGGACTCCAACGTTGGAAGGTTCACGTTCGATGAATCTCCGTTGTTTGTCCCTGGCACAACCATTTTGCTGGTCAACATGGCGGCTTTGTTCATTGGATTTCTGGATTTTAAACAGAAGAAGAATCGTAGTTATTGGAGTTTAGGAGAGGCAATATGCAGTGTTTGGGTAATATTAATGTATTGGGCATTTCTTAAGGGGTTGTTTGGAAAGGGAAAGTATGGGATTCCATTATCCACTGTTTTAAAGTCTGGGGGATTGGCACTGCTCTTTGTCCATGCCTCCAAATTCAAATACTGATTTGTATTAGTTGTTAATTTGTTATTGAAAGCATTATGTTATATTTTCACTCAAAAGTACATTTTAGATGACAAAGAAAATTTACAATAGTCCTTAGTTGATAGCATGTACTGGTCTACTGGGTAAATATAAATCTACAATATGTTAAAAATAAACATGTATGACTTAATAAATTTGCCAAAAACAATATACTTTCAAGTGCATTTGGCACGTATTTGATTACCGAAAATTAACCACATCTACATGATGATACCAATCAGCTATAGGAATAGACGAAATTACGAGTACCAATCATGAGCAATAATTGCATAATTGATGCTTATTGATTAAAAAAAACATTTAACTGAGGTTACTGACGTTGATTGCCTTACTTATACACTCAAATTAGGAAACGTAATAATTATGAGTCAACAAATCAATGATAATCGATGACAATAAGGAGCATCAATTAAAGACAATTGATATTGAATTAGAAAATTAATGAATAAAAATCTATTTTATACCAGACTCAACACCAAACTGTGTACTTCTGTGCATAATGAGTTAATACCAAACACAAACATCAAATGTTCATGGTAGGAAGATGATAGGTGTTGGACAGAACAGAGCGAAGTGGAGTGATAAGAGCTTACATTTTTCCTCTTTTGTTGCGTAACGCATAGTGGGTCAGGGGTGTGAGGGCAATGCCGTCACAATATGCATGGTACATGGTTAAGCTAGTACATGTACCTTGTTTAGGGTTGCATATAAATATGAAACTGCAACTCTGAATATTTACCATCACTAATAATAAAAGAATAGTCCGCTCCCATGGGTGTAGTCACATTGTCGAACCACGTGAATCATGTATTCTTTACTTTTTGTCATTCCTTTCAATTATTGTTGTAATTTTAAGTGAGACTTTTCATTAACTAGACAAGTGTCATAGGAGTTCTTTCGTAATTAATTTGGTATCGGATCGGAGAAACAAGATTAGAATGGTACAATTTAGAGATTAGCCCCACTAATTTGGTTTGGCCTGGGCTGGTTGGTGTTGGTTTTCTTGTGTGCAGAAATGTATAATTTGGTGTAGGACGGAAAATTAGGCAAGATCAATTTACTTTCACATGAGTTAGAGGCAAATTCAGGGGTCTAAGATACAATTTGGTGAAACTTGCAAAGTTGGATTATTATTATTATTGTCTTCGTCTTCGTGGTCAGATGTCACATGAATGAGTGAATGACATGTTACCTAATTTGAATTGTGTCCTAAAAAAGTGTGCCAAGCAGCCTGTCTTCACCAAAGCCAAAGAGATGTGGGTGGTGATGTGTTTGAAAATCATCATACTATAAATAGATGCTCAATCATAAGGCCCTAATTGGTTAAAGATAATTTGTAGAGAATTGTATCAAGATAAGGTATATGTTTATAGTAGCTTAAGAGAGAAATTGAGAATTGTAACATCCGGTGGGGATGTGGGGTGTTATGCCTTAATTAAGGCATAGTATGTAGAAGCATGTGGCTTTGTGGGGTTATTATGAAATTGAAATTGGGATGAAAGCAAATTCTACTATATATATAGTTGTGGTCATCTGATCTGTCTATTTATCATCATGAGTACTTTTCCTTAAGTTGAAACAAAGTTATATAAATAAGATATATGGGTAAAGGTTGGAAGCAAATCATAGGAGGTAATCATCACTCACAATGGCACATTTTTTTCCGATACTAGTCTATTAGAGATCTAATATGAAGTGTAGCATTTCTTTCAAATATATATATATATATATATATATATATATATATATATATATATATATATATATATATATATATGAAGTGTAGCATTAGCTAGTAAGGTACGTTTTGATAACTTATAATTGGATCTTTAAATCTTTAATCCCTAAAATCTTTTGAACAATATGTAATTTTATACCTAAATATTAATTACTTATAAATAAAAAAGAAAATTAATTTGAACCAATGTAATTTTATCGTTATATATGTTACAAGCCAACCACACAAGTTCACGAGACTATTAAATTTTCACAAAAATATTTTCTTTCTACTTGTGCTTTTTGTACTAATATCTTCATTAATCATCTTTTTAAAAAAAATTTAGTAGGTGATTTTGAATAATCATGTTTGGATATTATATTGTTTTCTAATTAATAGTCTCAATACACAATTTTAACGTGCAAAAATGACATGCTTTATTTAATCACATAAACTATTATGGATCTGAGTCAAATAATGAAGACTATCACAAGTTTATTGATTATTAATTTGATTTGATAGAGAAAGTATATAAGATTGGAATCAAATAATGGTGGCTAATCAACAGACCAATCTACTCGCGAACAAAATCGACTCATCTTTAAAACAAATAAAAGATGTTTCATGATGAGAAATGTTGGGAAAAATGTAAGTCATGAAAAGTTGTGTAGTTTATGATTTACTCATGATTTAATATTTATCATAAATTAATAGCGTTAAGATCCTTTAAATAGTATGTAATCTCAATTGCTTGACCTCCACTATTTAAATAAAATTTTGCCTTGAGTTTAGTACATCAGACAAAAATTGTCAGTTTTTTTTTTCTTGTGTATTATTATTATTCTAAGTATGATGTGTAGTTTCAATCTTTGTCCCGAGTGCATCGAGACGGAGATTGTTGTGTTAACTTTCATGGGCGACGCTGTTATTGTGAGCTTGCACCGATATAGAGCGAATTCATTATATTGCATGTGTGTGGGTGTATGTCATATATATTATATATATATATATATATATATATATATATATATATATATTCCCTCTGTCCCATTTTACCTGTCTTACTTTCCTTTTTAGTTTGTTCCAAAATGTTGTCCTCTTTCCAAAATTGAACATTACCATCATTATATTTTTCCCAATTTATCCTTATGATTTTTGCTTTCTTTATTACTTTTATTTTCAAAAGTAAAAAAGTTGGGGGCATAATTGGAAAACACATCACATTTACTTTAATTTCTTAAAAAGCGTGCAAAAAGCAAATGAGACATCCAATTCGGGACGGAGGGAGTATATTACTTCTCTTATTTATATAAATAAATAAATTTAAATATATATAAATATAATAAACAAGGCTGGCTTGCCCGAGTTAACTCGGCTAACTCTGCCGAGTTGGGCGAGTTAACTTGATCGAATTCGACCGAGTTATGCGTTTGGCGGCCGGCCACCTAGATCAGACGGACGCCTAGGGAGCAATTCGCCTCAGTCTAGGGCGCCTAGCGTCTAGGCGGGGAATTTTGACAACATTGTTTATGTGACTGTGGTATAACCACGGCACAACAGTTATTTATTTTCACTTTATTAGCCTATTTTTCCAACCAGAACTCCTATGAAATCGACATGCAAAACAGCAACTTTTGTTGTTTTCGATCTTTACTTGCGTACAGCCATGCATTTGTGTTTTTTTTTTTTTTCTGGGGTTGTGCTGAAGCAATTATTAGAGATTTGGTCAAAAAATTAGATGAAGACAGAGCGACAACTGCTTAAATGTTCATGAGGAGATTGAAGAAGGAGAAGCAAAGTGGTAGTCTTAGACAGCTACATATGAGTGGGGGCGTGGGGCTATGTTCTAGAAAGAGTGATTAAAGACAATAATGTGAATGAGATTTGGGGTGATATCACTGTACGTAAATAATATATATATCATAATTTTCCTCTCTTAAAAAGAAGATTAATAAAAAACGCAAGTCACAATTAAAATTTCTCATACGAATATACGATTGACTCACATTGAGTATTATAATAATTATACAACGTATATTGTTTGTTACTCCTCCTGCCCCTTCTAGTTTCTCAAATTAAAATAGTCCATTGCATTTTTTTTTTGTCGCATGTCAAAATAATAATGAGTACTTTATTCATTGAACGTGATAATATAATGTAGCATGTGTGCCACAAGCTAAGATATTAATAATTTATAAGCTTATAGAGTGGAGTCGAATCTATAAGTCTGCAACTCCGATCCATTCACGAGAACGAAACACAAGCTAGCTAGCATTCAGCTCCCCCTGTACTGTGTTGAGATATCATGGCAGGGGCACCTAAACCTCATCCTTTTCCACTTTACGAAATACAATTTCGAAACAACAGAATATCAAGAACCATAGAAATCATTATCCTATTCCTTCTGCTATCACTCATTAGCTATAGACTCTTTTCTCTGGGCACCCATATTGACCACATCCCTTGGCTTCTCGCTCTCATCTGCGAGTCTTGGTTCACTTTCGTTTGGATTATCGTCGTCAACTCTAAGTGGAATCAAATCCAAACCAAAACATACCCACAACGCCTCTTGCAATGGTATGTATATATATAAATTAATGGTAGTACATACAATGTTGTTTTCGTTTCTTGAGCATATAGTGCCTAATTAAGTAAGTTGTTTCGATGTTTTTAAGGTTGGGAGATGGAAAATCCGAGTTTCCAGCTGTGGATATGTTCGTTACGACGGCCGACCCGGAACTTGAACCGCCGATTATAACGGTCAATACGGTGCTATCTTTGTTAGCTGTGGACTATCCGGCGAACAAGCTAGCGGTTTATGTATCAGATGACGGCGCATCTCCCCTCACCTTCTACTCCCTCATTGAAGCATCTAAGTTCGCTAAGCTTTGGGTTCCCTTTTGTAAGAAGTATAACGTCGCCGTTAGAACTCCATTTCGATACTTTAACAGTACAAATCCAACATTCCAAGAAGATAGCTCCTTATTAGACTTCCAACATGAATGGAAGAAAATGAAGGTACTCAAATTGTCATCAAAGCTACAATATTATTTAGTTGAAATTCTATACTAGGTTGTTATGGTGTCCAAAAATGATTTAGTTTAAATTAATAATCATAGTTTAATATATTTTACTGAATATTGAATTTATCCAAAAAAGGAAATGAAGGAAGAGAGGACACTTTCCATTTTTTGCAGGACGAATATTCAAAGCTCTCTAGAAAGATAGAAGAAGCAAGTCAAGATTCTTTGCCACAAGAACTTACTGGGGAGTTTTCAGTTTTTGCAAATATTGATCGAAGAGATCACCCTACCATCATAAAGGTTTATCACTATATATGTCTTAAAAATTTAATTTAGAATTTTATCCAAAAAAAAAAAACAAAACAAAACAAAAAAACTCAACCTCATATTAAACTGTAAAATAATATTAGTGGCAACTGTTAGCCAAGTTAGTCGGACAGTTAAATAGGTAATCACAAAGTTTTAAGTTTGACTTTCGGTGAGAGTTGTCTATTGATCTTCATGGCTTGACAGTCCTTGGGTGATTTACACATAGGACACCATAATGCATGCAAGTTTTATTTTAAGAATACACATATAATGAGTCTCACCAAAGGTAATGTAGGAACAATCTCTCAAAATAAAAGAGATTTTTTTGTATGCAATGAGCAAAAGTCTAATTTCTATTGATTAGTTGAGTTACCATATTTACTCATCTACAATTCTATGAGGTTAGAGTATAAGAGCGATTCTATCTTTTGTCACAAGAATACACCTATCATTTTCTCAATAGTAATAAATGAGGGGTATTAAACTTCTATTTTAAAAATTCTTTGTACTTGCTTTCAAAAAAAAAAAATTCTTTGTACAAATTTTATGACATTTCCAAGAAGAGAATCAATGAATTAAAAAGTTTGTTAGAGTGTTCCCATATCTGATTCGCAGTATACTAAAATTTCGGATTATTTGCATGTTGTCAATTATTTTGGATCGGATTTAGATTCGGAACCTAATAAAGAATAATTCCCAAATGTCCACTTCAAGTTGGGTGTTGTTGTGTAGCTAATAGGTAGGCAATTAATTAAAAATTAATTGATAAAATGATAATTAATTCAGGTGATTTGGGAAAACAAGAAACATGTTGCAAATGGTGATGGTGTACCCCATTTAATATATATCTCCAGAGAGAAGCGACCAAAACGCTCACATCATTACAAGGCTGGAGCAATGAATGTTCTGGTAATAACTAATTTAATGACAACTATTGCTATCACTTATTTTGATTATTGTTAACTATTTAATATATCTATGATTTACTTTTCATGTCACAACTTATTTTATTCAACTAATGCAATTACTCCATATATTCAATATTATATTATCTCACTTTCCCTCCTTTCTTTCTTTTTTTTTTTCTTTTTTTTTTTGTATTTTATATGAGAAAAAAATTAGATTTGAAACTCTTTAAATTAAATATGCTTCCACAATAACAATGGAGAAGTTGGACTTTTTTTCTTGTTATTACAAACCCTAGCTAATCATATTTTGAAACAGGCAAGAGTGTCAGGAGTAATGACAAATGCCCCATTTATGCTGAACGTGGACTGTGATTTTTATGTAAATGATCCAAAAGTTGTATTGCATGCCCTATGCTTCTTGCTTGGAACCGAAGACGAAAGAGATGTTGGATTCGTACAATTCCCCCAGACCTTTATTGGCGGATTGAAAGATGACCCTTATGGAAATCAATTGAAAGTCATAATGAAAGTAAGTAATTTTTTTTATTTTATTACTAAAATTCAAACTAAGATTAAAAAGTTACTCTTTGTTCTTCGATCACCATTAAACTAAAGCATTCCTAAAAAGAGTCGTCGAGTGGGTGGAGCGTAAAATGTCGCAAGTTTAATTCTTCCCAACACCCTTTTAGATTCTTTGTTGAGCGTAATGCATAAAACTTTTCTAGTATAATTTACCGCACCATTTGCGAAAATTCATTTATATATCTTTGATTATTTTAGTTGGTTCATAATTGTATTTTTGAAATAGTATTTAGGGCAAGGAATCTCTGGTATTCAAGGACCATTTTACCAAGGAACTGGATGTTTCCATAGAAGAAAAGTTATATACGGCATGTCGCCTAATGTGGCTAATGCTAGTGGTATGTATTATGCAACAGATATTGTCTTACGTAATTTAATTATTGTTACAATGTCACTTTCTTTTTGGAGATTACTGTACTTTTTTTGCCACTAGGGAAATCAACTGACAAGGACCGATGGGAAACGTTTGGCAAATCAAAACCTTTCGCTATATCAACCACTCAAATTTTATCTGGATCTTTGTATCCTGAGATTCCTATATTCCCGAATACCCTTGAGGCTGCTAAGGAAGTTGCAAGTTGTGCCTATGAATCTGGGACTGCTTGGGGTCACAAGGTTAGTGCATAGGTTTTTGTCAGTTTTTTTTTTTTAATCCTAATTTCTTGAGTTTGTCGGACTATATTATATGGAGCAACTCTTTAAATCCGTCACAAGACCAATGAAAAGTTAAACTAGATTAATCTAATTTTGAAACTTAATACTAAATTGTACATCAATTTTTTTTTTGGTTGGATTGACACAACTACTTTTGACCGATAATCTTTTAGGTTGGGTGGTTGTATGGAAGTGCAGCAGAAGACACGAAAACCGGGATAAGTATCCACGGTAAGGGTTGGAAATCTGCTTATTGTGATCCCAACCCACCTGGGTTTCTTGGGACTGCACCAACAGGTGGGCCTGCCGCGTTGACCCAGCAAAAGCGATGGGCAACTGGGCTACTGGAAGTACTGATATGCAAGAAAAGCCCAATTATTTGGGCCCTATTTGGGAGGCTCCACTTCAGGCAATTCTTGGCTTATCTATGGATTATGATTTGGCCCATTCGGCCCTTTTTTGAAATATGTTACGCTCTTCTCCCCGCATACTGCATCATCAACAATTCCCACTTCCAACCAAAGATAAACGAAGCTGCCATTATAATAGCAGCTTCCATTTTCATCATCTACAATTTGTACACTCTATCGGAGTACATCAGAGCCGGGGAGTCGCTACGGGCGTGGTGGAACAACCAAAGAATGTGGAAAGTGTACGCATCTGGGTCATGGTTGTTAGGATTCCTAAGTGGGGTAGTTAAGGTTTTTGGATTGTCTGAAACGGTGTTCGAAGTCACCAAGAAGGATCATTCGAGCGACGAAACTCTAGACAAGGATGACGACTCCAACGTCGGACGGTTCACATTTGATGAATCTCCGCTGTTTGTCCCTGGCACAACCATTTTGTTGGTGAACATGGCAGCTTTGTTCATTGGATTTCTGGATTACTTTAAACAGAATAATAAGAGTCGTCGTAGTTGGAGTTTAGGAGAGGGAATTTGCAGTGTGTGGGTAATATTAATGTATTGGGCATTTCTCAAGGGATTGTTTGGAAAGGGGAAGTATGGGATTCCATTATCTACTATTGTAAAGTCTGTGGGATTGGCATTGCTTTTTGTCCATGCTTGCAAAAGGCCAAACTCATCTGCCTAAACTAATCATGTTGTACTTTATATTTGAAAACCAGTAGCCACTATATGAAGTTGCCTATTGTTATATACTCCTCCCATACTTTAAATGAATTTACAAATGAAGTTGCCTAGGAAAGAGATTATGTCTTAGTCGTCCATAACTTATATCTCTTGGTGTAAAAGCTTGTTGTAATTTTAATTCACTTTTAGAATGAATAATAATATTTTCTTTTGATTTCATGATTTCATCTCATAATGCTCATCACCTCTTACATGACAATAAAATTCTTTTTATTCATTAGGTGCAATAAGTAAACTCACTCCATCCCATATAAAAAAGATATATTTTTATTAATCAAATATGTAAATAACCAATCATATATTTGTCATACGAAATTGTGAATATCAAAAGTTAAAAATAAATAAATATCTCACTCAGCTCTGTGAAAATATAATAACAACAACAACAACATTTATTTTTATTTAACATTAAAAAAAAAAAATGGGTCCCGTTTTATTATGTACTTTGCCAATTTTGGTCCCATGCTACCCTGTACTCTGGCAAATTGTTAGGTGAGGCTAGCTAGTGTTAGAATTATAAGCTAATAATAATGAAGTTGACTTTAAAAAAATATATTTGTCACGTGGAATAGAAATTGGAATTAAAAGGAGAAATCAAGAAAAAAAATTTCTATCTAGGCTTCTAGGTATGGAGAAATAAAACTAGTATCTAACTTAATGTTTAACTCTCCTAATGAAAAACTAACTTCCTCCTTTGGCTTGTGTAATGAGGCTCGTGACAATAGAGCATCGTGTTCTGCGGCTTCTTCCATACTATGTGCAGTAGTTATGGTTTCATTGGTTTGTAGCCCATTTTTAAGTTGTAGGCGTTCGAATTAGACTCTAGAGTCTTCATAGAAATTATAGGTCTTTCAATTATCATATTAATATAATTTAAATCACTTGATTTAGACATTCATATGCTGAGATATGATTAAAATACAGAGGCCTCACTTGTCCTGTCAAAGAAAACAAAGCAAAAATTTTACAATTATGAGGGTGTTAGCCGAGCCTCGTAATGACTGGTGTTCATTCCAAAAATTTTACGCTTGCTACAAAGATCCAAGATTTATAAATACTATGGGAATTGAAGTCTGTAACTCCCATCGTGAGAATTGAAACACAACCATTCCTGTCTGTATGTTCGGATACACACATCATGGCAGCCAAGCATCCTCCTTTTCCACTTCACGAAATAAAATTCAGAAACAACAGAATATCAAGAACCATTGAAATCATCATCCTATTCCTTCTTCTATCACTCATTACCTACAGACTCTTTTCTCTCCACAGCCATGACCGAATCCCTTGGCTTCTGGCTCTCATCTGCGAGTCTTGGTTCACTTTCGTTTGGATTCTCACCATCAACTGTAAGTGGAATCAAATCCAAACCAAAACATATCCTCAACGCCTCTTGCAATGGTATGGTATAGTACAATACATATATTCCCACAATTTTAATTTGTTTTCTTTCGTATAAATTTGCCTTGTTTCGATGTTTTTAAGGTTGGGAGATGGGACATCTGAGTTTCCGGCTGTGGATATGTTCGTTACGACAGCCGACCCGGAACTGGAACCGCCGATTATAACGGTCAACACGGTGTTATCTTTGTTGGCCGTGGACTATCCGGCAAACAAGCTAGCCTGTTATGTATCAGATGACGGCGCATCCCCCCTCACCTTCTACTCTCTCGTCCAAGCTTCCAAGTTTGCCCAGCTCTGGGTTCCCTTTTGTAAGAAGTATAACATCGCCGTTAGAGCTCCATTTCAATACTTTAAGGCCAACCCAACTTTCCCACAAGATAGCTCCTTAGACTTCCAACATGAGTGGAAGAAAATGAAGGTATATATATATATATATATATATATGAAGATTTAAGCCTCAATAATTTTTTTAAAAGTTTAATAGTAGTCTAAATTCAATATTTTTATACTGTCCTATTATATAATAATTGGACTCTAAAATATTCATAATCTAATATGCCTATTGAATATTGAATCTGTAATAAAATATAAAATACAAAAGTCTTTATTATTGCAAAAAGAACAAAAAAATGGAAAAACACTTCCCATTTTGTACATGCATGTGTTTGCAGGATGAATATTCAAAGCTTTGTGAAAAGATAGAAGAAGCAAGTGAAGAGTCCATATCATATGAACTCATTGACGAGTTTTCAGTTTTTACAAATATTGATCGGAGAGACCATCCCGCCATCATAAAGGTTTATTACCATGCAAAGCTTCAATATAATGTTATATTCTAGAAATTCTTAATACCAATTTTATGAATTAAAATGTTGTTTAGAGTGTATTTAGCATTGCAGCATTTACCCTAAATCAAAGTATAAATAGAGAATTAAAAATTAATTGATTAAATGCATATTCATTCAGGTGATTTGGGAGAACAAGGGAAGTGTTGATAATGGTGATGGAGTGCCTCATCTAGTATATATCTCTAGAGAGAAGCGTCCAAAGTATCCCCATCATTATAAGGCTGGAGCCATGAATGTTCTGGTAATAAGTTTAAACTCTATATATTAACTTGTGAGTTCTATACTTTTTTACAATATGAAATACTTT
>CM008333.1:22640449-22651804 GCA_002525835.2 Ipomoea batatas | reverse complement strand
CCTGCCGCGTTGACCCAGCAAAAGCGATGGACCACTGGGCTACTGGAAATACTGATCTGCAAGAAAAGTCCAATTATGTGGGCCCTATTTGGGAGGCTCCACTTCAGGCAATTTTTGGCCTATCTGTGGCCTATGATTTGGCCCATTCGGTCCTTTTTCGAAATATGTTATGCCCTTCTCCCCGCATACTGCATCATCAACAATTCCCACTTCCAACCAAAGATAAACGAAGCCGCCATTATAATTCCAGCTTCCATTTTCATCATCTACAATTTGTACACTCTATCCGAGTACATTAGAGCTGGGGAATCGCTACGGGCGTGGTGGAACAACCAAAGAATGTGGAAAGTGTACGCATCTGGGTCATGGTTGTTAGGATTCCTAAGCGGGGTAGTTAAGGTTTTTGGATTGTCTGAAACGGTGTTCGAAGTCACCAAGAAGGATCATTCGAGCGACGAAAATCGAGACAAGGATGACGACTCCAATGCCGGACGCTTCACATTCGATGAATCTCCGCTGTTTGTCCCTGGCACAACCATTTTGCTGGTGAACTTGGCAGCTTTGTTCATTGGATTTCTGGATTTTTTTAAACATGAGAAGAGTCGTAGTAGTTGGAGTTTAGGAGAGGTAATATGCAGCGTGTGGGTAATATTAATGTATTGGGCATTTCTTAAGGGATTGTTTGGAAAGGGGAAGTATGGGATTCCATTATCTACTATTGCAAAGTCTGTGGGATTGGGATTGCTTTTTGTCCATGTTTGCAAAAGGGTATACTGATCGTACTTCAGAGTATACCGTGGGAATTGAATTGAATAAATAATATTTCAATGTATTTGAAATATCTAGATTGAGTAAAGTAGCTTTTGCATAATAGCCTGCAAATACACATTAAATCAAACCAATAAAATGAGGGACACATCTCTCAAGGTCCACAAAGACAAGTCCAAATTCAATTGACAAATCGTGCTTGCAATTGCAAAAGGTGGAACATCGATGGCCTACCATGTGTTCATGTGATTATAGCATGTAATTTTTATAGGAAAGTGTAATGTTAGAACACAAGTTATATAACACACAGACTTTTTAACGCAGTTCGGATTAACTAACCCCTATTTTGCGAGGCAATCCACTCTGGACGAAAAGTCAATCAAATTCATTAAGAGTGATTTCAAAGTACACTAAGTTTGGACCACATAATTAAAATATTCAGAATCTAATATGTCTATTGAATATTGTATCTCTACTAAAATATAAAAATCAAAAGTCCTTATCATTGAAAAAGGAAAAAAAAAATATGGGAAATTAAACCACTTTCCATTTTGTGCATGTGTTTGCAGGATGAATATTCAAAGCTTTGTGGAAAGATAGAAGAAGTAAGTGAAGAGTCCATGCCACATGACCTTATTGGCGAGCTTTCAGTTTTTGCAAATATTAATTGGGGAGACCATCCCACCATCATAAAGGTTTATAACCTCTCCTTAATAAATTATATACAGTTAGGTCTTGTTTGAATAAATAAAAACTTTGTTTCAAATTATTTATAATTTAATTTTTTTAAATAATATCAATTTAGTAAATTTAATTTATATGTTTAAAAATTACATAAAATTTTATGCTGATTATATAATTTATGAAGAAAGACATATAAAGAGATATAAGGAGCATATTCCTGTTACTACATTTTTATGAAACTCGAATCAATAATATATATTACTACTACGTAATAAATTATACTCCGTAATAAAATACGGAGTAGTTGCTAACCATGCAAAGCTTTAAAGTTATATTATTGTACTAGTTTTATACGCGCATTGCGCGAATGGGTTGATGCCCAATGTTTATATTTAAATAAATATTTGAAAGTATATCAATGCAAGATTATATAGGAGAAGTTTATACATGGGTAATTGAATGTTGAATTTTTTTTATTTAAATATCTAACTCAAAGTATATAAATCTTAGATAATATAGAAAATTCATTATAATTATTACTAAAATAAATGTTTTTTTTTTAGATGTTTTTACTAAAATAAATGTTTGCAACCTTGTAAAATCGATAGTCTAAATATTTGGTCTAAAAATGATAGTCTAAATAAATACTACTTTTAATTTGAATTTTTCTAAGTGGTTCTTAATTCTCTTTTGAGTAACATTGTCATTGTCTTCATCTTTACTATTTGTTCTCTTCCTTTTTGTTGGTAGTGTGTGATTTGCAATTCGGATATTGTTGGTAGCATGGATGACAACATCATGCAATGAGATTATGATATAGGAGTTATGGACTTTTCTTTAGGTGTTCTGCTTGGGGTTCATTTGATTCAACCATTATTGTTGAATGAGTTATTGTGGATAAAGAAATCTCTAGTTTAAGAAAAAAGATTACATAAATTAATAAAAATTTGAAATTTTAAAATATTATGTATTTCAAAGATATTAAAAGGTAGTTTCTCGCTTCAATTTGCTGGGCAATGGGTTATTTGAGTACTTTCATTGTCAACAAATCCCCAAGTAATTAATATGATTGGTTTCAAACTATTATTTTTTATTTTTTTCATGGTATTAAAGAAATACATATGTATCATTTTTTGGTGTAACTACTAATTTATTTAATTTAATAAGAGTAAAATAGAGTGATTCCGCTTCAATTTGCTGGGTTATTATTTGAGTACTCTCTTTGTCAACCAATCCTCAAGTAGTTAATATAATTAGCTTGAAATTATTTTGAATTTTTTTCATAGTATTAATAAAATACTTGGTAAATAAATATATAACATTATTTTGTACTATAACTTTGATATTTAATTACAAGATATTGTAAAAATAAGATAATGGACAATGTAATGAATATCAATTGATAAATTTAAATGTAAAGAATCTTTGCATGTGAGAAATAAAGACAATATAACTAATGAAATTATTTCTCTTATTTAATTTAATTTTTTGATAATGAATAATTTTTTTCAAATAAAGGTATTGTAGACACATAATTCTAAATTAAAGAAATACATATGTATCATTTTTTGTTATAGCTACTAATTTATTTAATTCAATAAGCTAAGAGTAAAATAGAGTGAGAAACTTAATTATGTCAAATTTGATTGAGATGAGGTTCGAACCTAAGACCATTCTTATAGAAATTAATGGCTAAGTTAAAAGTTAACGGAATATTAACGGAGAAGATAATATTTAACGGAAAACTTAACGGATAATCATAAAAGTAAGGTTAAATTAGGTAATCTCTATTAATAATATTAATTTGAATTATCTTAACCATCTATTTGATTAAATAATTCATCTGAACCATTCATTTGATTAAATAATTTGACCGCCATTTTTTCTACCTATTTTAGGCCTAACTCTCTTTGGCTCTTATTAGTATAGTAGATATAAAAAAGAATAATCTTAATACCAATTTTATGAATTAAAATGTTGTTTAGAGTATTTCATCTAGCAGGCGACTTTCTTGTAAATCAATGTATAGATAGAAATTTAAAAATTAATTGATTAAATGAGTATTAAGTTAGGTGATTTGTGAGAACAAGAAAAGTGTGGATGACGGTGATGGTGTGCCCCATCTAATATATATATCCAGAGAGAAGCATCCCCATCATTCGAAAGCTGGATCCATGAATGTTCTGGTAATACGTTTAAGCTCAATAGTAAATTCAAACCCTATGGATTAACTGTTTTCATAACAATGGAGAAGTTGAACTTTTCTCTATTTTGTTATCAAAAGTTCTAGCCAATAATCACATATGAAATGAACAGACAAGAGTGTCAGGAGTGATGATAAATGCACCGTTCATGTTGAACGTGGATTGTGACTTTTACGTAAATGATCCGAAAGTAGTACTGCATGCCATGTGCTTCTTGCTTGGAGTCAAAGATGAAAAAGATGTAGGATTTGTTCAATTCCCTCAGAGCTTTTATGGTGATTTGAAAGATGATCCTTACGAAAATCAACTAAAAATCGTAATGGAAGTAAGTAAAGAATTCACGTATTACTATTAAAATTTTGAAAAGTTTTTAATTTCTTCTATTAAATTAAGGAGTCTTTTTCAAAAAAAAATAAAAATAAATAAATTAAGGAGTCATTTTGTTTCAGAAAAAAAAAAAAAAAGTCATTTGACTTTTTATTAGTATATTAAATTATTAATAGTAGTATATTTCTTATATAGTATCTACTGCGAGGAACCGCTGGAATTCAAGGTCCATTTTATATTGGAACAGGATGTTTCCATAGAAGAAAGGTTATATATGGCATGTGGCCACATATGGTCGATAATAATGGTATGCATTATAAATGAATTTTGTCCCACGTATTTAATTGTCAGTTTTATTACTCCGTACTTTTTTATCACTTTCCTATTCATATATTTATTATTGTACTGTCCTCATTTATTTATTATATTGTACTATACTTTTCTAGGCAAATTATTGCATGGACCATGGTCCACACAGCTGTGTGGACCAAAAATAAAAAGTTCATTATTTTTGTATTGTAGGTACATTATTTGATAGTATAAAAATAATGTACCTTCAGTACAAAAATAATGTACCTACAGTATAAAAATAATGTACCTTCAGTACATAAATAATGTACTTTTTATTTTTGGTCCACACAGCTATGTGGACCATGGTCCATGCAATAATGATTGACTTTTCTGCCACTAGAGAAATTAATTGACAAGGACCAATGGGAAACGTTTGGCAAATCAAAAACTTTCGTTTTATCAACCACTCAAATTTTATCTGGATCTTTGTATCCCGAGATTCCCATATTCCCCAATTCGCTTGAGGCCGCTAAGGAAGTTGCAAGTTGTGTCTATGAATCTGGCACTGCGTGGGGCAAAAAGGTTAGTACTTAGTACATAGGTTTTGTGACATTGTTTTTTATTGACCAGGCTATCACTTTCAAATATGAAAAGTTAAATTGAATCAATTTAATTTTGAGACTCAATACTAAATTGTACATTAATTTTCTTTTAATTTCGTTCACACCGCAATTAATGTTTACATATAATCTTTTAGGTTGGGTTATTGTATGGAAGCGCAGCAGAAGACACGTAAGGGTTGGAAATCTGCATATTGTGATCCCTACCCACCTGGGTTTCTTGGGAGTGCACCAACAGGTGGGCCTGCTGCTTTGACCCAACAAAAACGATGGGCCACTGGGTCACTGGAAATACTAATCTGCAAGAAAAGCCCAATTATTTGGGAAGCTCAACTTCAGGCAATTCTTGGCCTATCTATGGATTATGGGTTGGCCCATTCGGCCTGTTTTTGAAATATGTTATGCTCTTCTCCCCGCATATTGCATCATCAACAATTCCCACTTCCAACCAAAGCTAAACGAAGCCACCATTATAATAGCAGCTTCCATTTTCATCATCTACAATTTGTACACTCTATCCGAGTACATCAGAACTGGGGAGTCGTCGCGGGCGTGGTGGAACAACCAAAGAATGTGGAGAGTGTACGCATCTGGGTCGTGGTTGTTAGGATTCCTAAGTGGGGTAGTTAAGGTTTTTGGATTGTCTGAAACGGTGTTCGAAGTAACCAAGAAAGATCATTCTAGCGACGAAACTCTAGACAAGGATGACGAGTCCAAGGTGGGACGGTTCACATTCGATGAATCTCCGCTGTTTGTCCCTGGCACAACCATTTTGCTGGTGAACATGGCAGCTTTGTTCATTGGATTTACGGATTTTAAACAGAAGAAGAATCGTAGTTGGAGTTTAGGAGAGACAATATGCAGTGTGTGGGTAATATTAATGTATTGGGCATTTCTTAAGGGGTTGTTTAGAAAGGGTAAGTATGGGATTCCATTATCCACTGTTTTAAAGTCTGGGGGGCTGGCAGTGCTCTTTGTCTATGCCTGCAAATCTGTATACTGATTTGCGTAAACAAAACACCTACTACTTCAATTCACATTATACTGTGGGAATTGAATTTATAATATTATCATGTACTCTATATGAAGAGAAGTTAACTTTGGGATATAATGATGGCAGCCAGGCTTTGAGTACGTTGTTTCGGTTCTTGAATTTGACTTTGTTCATATATTATAGTTTAGGAAAGTCGTACATATGATGTTTCCTCATGTAACATGTTTGGATATTCATATAAATTAATGGATTGGTGTTCGGGTCCACGGCGGCTCAACTCTCAATTTGCATACACAATTCATTCATAAATTCTGTAACATGTTTGAATTCAAGTTTTCAATGTCCGTGGAGTTCAACTTACGTATCCGTCTCGTCCGTGTCCTTCTTGAATTCGTTTCCTTGCCCTTGAATGTTCATTCGGGGTAATGGCATAATTTTTATTTATTAGTTGATATTAAATTAGCGTACCAAAATATGATGCACAAAAACTCTTTAAAAGCAGTAATTTTGTATTTCATAACGTTTTCTGATCTCATTGAAAATTCACCCAAAATGTTTTGGGTCTATTTCATAATAAGAGTATTCAGAAACACATTTCAAGGGGTCAAAGCTCTTTTTTTTTTTTTTTTTAAATTTTATTTTATAATATTGGACCAAAGTGAAAAGTCATTATTTGAAAGGTGAAGCTATCGAATGCTAGAATGCTACCTCTTCATGTTTTTGATTGATTCAGAGACTTTTTAGTGCTTGTATGTTATTTTTAATTATTAAATTAGTATATAACACTAATATTTATACATATTTAAAAAATTGTAAATATACATTCATACTGTTTATATTTCCAACACTTTTATTTCATAATTTTCAAAAACAAAAAATAAAAATCAAGTATCTTGTAGTTTGATGGCATCACTCACATATCATGTTGAGCAGATACTCTAAGATAGGTTAGATTATAGTAATCACAAAAAAAAAAAAAATTGTTTCCCCACTTTTGTGCTACAAAAATATCAAGTACACATTTGTGTTTTTTTTTTTTTGCAGATTAAAATTAAATTAGAATAGTGATCAAATACAATCTCAAACTAATATGAAAGTGAAATGAAATCATCGAATTTAAAAAAAAAAAAAAAATTAAAAACATAAACTTTGATATTTATAAAAACGAATGCAATTGCTTATTTACCTATTAAAACTTAATGAAGTTGAATTTAATAATTATTGCACTTAAAAAAATTTAAAAATGTACTGGGCCCTTATTCCAAATAAATATCGTAGACTTTGCTCCCTGTTCTAATAGTACATGCGGCTTCTACCAAACTAAGGGCTGGAGTGATGGACCACTATGTAAACCTACCACTTCTCTGTCTGCCCAACAAATATTATATTCGCATCGGAAATACTATTTCTACTCCCAACTTTTATTCCATTTCACAAAATTTTGATGTTACATTTTTATTTGGATCCACGTGATGAAGATAACTAATCATTAATTGTCACATAGTGAGAATAGAAATATAAAGTACATATAGTAGAACTCTATTCGTATAGAAGCATAATTTTCGTACATAAATGATTACAAGCTTGATTTTTACTAAACCCTTTTTTCGTTGAGTTTATCACGGAAGACGATCTTTTTAGTGTAGTTTAGTTTTTGTGTGATTTGTGAATATTTATTACACATGAATGTGATTTATCTATTCCATAATCTTAAAGGATAGTTTTGGGTTTCTTTCATAACCAAAAATAAATAAAAAAAATTGCTTGGTGTTTTCATCTTTTCTTTTTCCTTCTTTGGCAAAACTTTACCTTAAGCTTCCAACGTAACCTTCCTCATGAAGAACATCCACTTAATTAATTAATAACCCAAATTAATTAATCAGGAATAAAGGTTACAGATAGTATGAGCTAATCGTGACAACCTTACGTTTTGTTTTCATCCATTAAAAAAATTCAATGGTAGTGATTGAAGTTGATGCATTGCTTAACTCTCATCTATATTATTATAATATTAATATGTTGAAAACATTTAAGATGTTTAAAAAAAATGTTCTACCTCTATATATGTAAATACAACAATGTATATCACAGTGTCTCTAATGATTATGGATATTTCTTTTTCCGCATCGTCAACTCAATATGTTTCCATCTCTACATTGTAAGAAAATATTTCTTTGTGGATTTTGTAGAAATTAAAAAAAAAAAAAATCATGTTATTGCACTTTGTGTGCACTAGATGCACTCAGTGAGTGCGTAAAGAAGACATTTTATTTATTTATTTTTAACTTTGTTTTTCATTTTTTTTCCTTTTCGTTTTCTCCTCTCTTCTACTTGAGGAAAACAAAAACCTATAAAAGAATATATCAGTCGAGCTGAGGATGCTCTAACAATATGCGGATGTCTAAGGTTAGATTTATCCATGCAAAAGTACCTCTTTAACTTCAAGCTGTTGTGACTGAATTTTTTTTTTTTAAACGTATATTGTAAACTTGCGTTTCTAGCTATTTTGCAATTACAAAAGCTTACTGCGTTCACTTTTGAAAATAAGATAGTATTGTAGAAATGTAGAGAAAATAGTAAATTTTTATTTTTATTTTTTTACAAATTTGATGATATAGAAGTAGACTCACTTTTAAAAGTAATAAGAAAGTATTGCAGAGATAAATTCAGCTTAATATGCAGATGTCTGTCTTTTCATGGCCACATGGCATAGCTGGAGCTAAGTTGGTGAGTTGGAAGAAAATTGTTTTGCATTGAAGATGCTCTAGTCATATATATATGGTCAAAGTGATAATAGTTTTTTAGATTAGATTAGTGATACTATCAAAATCATTAGGCCATCTTCATCTATATGTAATTCCCTCACTTACAATTCCATGTGGTAATATTTAAAAAAAAAAAAAATTGTTTGTTGTCCACATATTGAAATTCTGACTGTTAGAATTGCAACTTATGCAATTCGGCAGTCAGAATTGCAAATGTGCCTTTTGTCCTTTTATATTATTATTATTATTATTATTTTATTAATAAAAGAAATAATTTTTATAAGGTAATGCATGTGATAGTGTTATTGATCATTTTTGAAAGAAGAAAGGCAATTGCATGAATGGAGAGTGAATATTGAATAATTGTAAATTTAGTGATATGATATTTTGAAAGTAAGAGAAGATTGCATGAGTGAAGATAGCCTTAGATAGAGTATTTTTATCTCAAAAAAGTGTGACATTCAATTATAGGTACATATTTAGAAGAATATATATATTATCTAATATATTAATTAATTAATTGATATACTTTCACCTTGTAATAAATACACAACTGATTAGTCATTAACTCATTATAAATACGTTTTCAAAAAAAAAAAAAAACTCATTATAAATACACTGCATCTCTAAAAAGATGGTTTAAATAACAAAGTTATACATTTTATTTTATTTAAAGGTAAAGGTAATTTTTAAAGACATTTCAATAATGGTAATGTTTTTAAGATAGAGAGAGTAGAGTTTCGAGAATTAATGATATTATATAAAAAAAAAACTTTTTTTTTCTTTCTAAATTTGACTTAAATATTAATGGTGATTAATAACACGTTGTCATTGAGGTTTTTATTTTGAAACCAAAAATTATTATAACCAACAAGATAATCCCAAGAAGCAACGACTAATTGGGCAATGGGCAATGGCCATCCATAGTTTACAATTTGACCGACAATAATGGCTGAATAGGCAAATTATTGTGTGTTTTACCCATGATGTGTGAACCATAATAAAATATACATTTTTAATATAATAAAAATATATTATATTTCGTGTATATATTATTGACTCTGTTTCAATATAATATCTGTTCATATAAACTTTTTTTAACTTACTGTAAAACAAAGAGACACTGGGATTTGCTCACCATCCAGCCCAGCTGCGGAACCAAAAGGTCAGAATAGGCCGCGGCCGCCGCGCGACTCAAAGTGGAAGAACAAACCCAACACTCAGCCATCCCAATAAGCGACGACTTCATGTTTGTTGCAGCGGTCAACACCACGGCTGCAATACCAAAAGTGACATTTTTAAATCCAAATTTGATCTGTCCACGACACGACAAATTTTAATGAGGTTTATAAACCTTGTGGCCACGACACATTCGATTAAGCATTCCTCTGTGCTTCCTCAGCTCCCACCATTGCTATGGCACCCAAATCTCCACCGCCTTTTCCTCTTTACGAAACCAAATTTCGGAACAATACGATTTCAAGAGCGGTGGAGATCGTCATTCTTCTGCTTCTCCTCTCGCTCATCGGCTATAGAATCTGCAATCTCCATAGCCATGGCTACTATTACACTTGGCTCTTGGCCCTGGTGTGCGAGTCTTGGTTCACTTTCAATTGGGTTCTTGTGGTCAGCACCAAGTGGAATCAGGTTGAAACCACTACATACCCACAACGCTTCTTGGAATGGTAACTTTTTTGTTTAATCTCTTGGTTGGGTTTTAGAAAAAAAAAAAATCAATATCTTCAATTCTTCATTGTGAGTATTTTTAATTAGGGTGGAGAATGGGAGCTGTGAGTTTCCGGCGGTGGATATGTTCGTCACGACGGCGAATCCGGAGCTGGAACCGCCGATTCTGACGGTGAACACGGTGCTATCTCTGTTGGCACTGGAATATCCGGCGAACAAGCTAGCTTGTTACGTCTCAGACGATTCTGCATCCCCTGTTA
This sequence comes from Ipomoea batatas, assembly GCA_002525835.2. NCBI lineage: Eukaryota > Viridiplantae > Streptophyta > Magnoliopsida > Solanales > Convolvulaceae > Ipomoea > Ipomoea batatas. The sequence goes on along the minus strand of CM008333.1, from coordinate 22,641,205 downwards.
CCTTCTACGCTCTTGTCGAAGCCTCCAAATTCGCTAAGCTCTGGGTTCCCTTTTGTAAGAAGTATGACGTTGCTGTTAGAGCCCCGTTCCGGTACTTCAACGGCGACCACACATTCCCGCCGGAAAGCTCCCCGGAATTCCGACGTGAATGGAAGAAAATGAATGTAAACATTTTTTTTTGCAATCCATCTCTGCAACGTATAGTAACAGTCAATTTAATTCTCGTGTGCAAATATAATTGCAGGATGAATATGCAAATCTGTGTGGAAAGATCGAATATGCCACCCAAAATCCCTTCGTATTCAACAAATTCGCAACTTTTGCAGATCTTGATCGAAATGACCATTCTACAATCATAAAGGTATGTAGATTGGGTAGAACTATATATACATATAGTCGTTGAGATTAATTAAAAAAACCAAAAAAAAAAAAAAAATAGTGACAGAATGTGAAACATGAATTGGTTACAGGTAATCTGGGAGAACGAGGAATCTCTGGCTGTCGGCGTGCCTCACCTCATCTACATCTCCAGAGAAAAGCGTCCAAAACATCAACATCATTTCAAGGCTGGCGCCATGAATGTTCTGGTAATTAATTACCTTATATATTACAAATCCAAAATTATAATCACTTCAATGTATAAACATGACCAAGTAATTATTTTTAGTACAGACGAGGGTGTCAGGAGTGATAACAAATGCACCATTCATGTTAAACGTGGACTGTGACTTCTACGTAAATAACCCAAAAGTTGTG
>CM008333.1:22623191-22640243 GCA_002525835.2 Ipomoea batatas | reverse complement strand
GGTTGGAAAACCGGGTTCTGTGTGGTGGAACCGGCCGGTTTCCTGGGATGTACACCGTCAACTGGGCTGGGCTCGTTGAACCAAATGAAGAGATGGGCCTCTGGCCATACGGAAATACTATTTAGCATGAAATGCCCAATATTTGCTGCCTTATTTGGGAACCTCCAGTTTAGGCAATGCTTGGCTTATATGTTCGTTATGCTTTGGCCTGTCCGCCCCATTTTTGAACTATGCTATGCTTTTCTCCCACCTTATTGCCTCATCACCAACTCTCACTTCCTCCCAAAGGTAATAACCACACAATTTTATGTTTCCACAACCATATAACATATCAAATGCTTTTTATTAGTCATCTGGTCAGATGATTGGTTTAGTAACCATATTGTTCTAAGCTCGATTCTTAATTGGAGCGGCCTATGCCAATGACCTTGTGGTCTAGTACTCTAGTGGCACCTAGTTGCACCCCTATATGGAAGGGGTGGACTGTCTCTTTGTGCTTCAGTAGGTTGAAAAAATAGTTATGAATAAATAGATACTACATTATAACAGAGACAGTAGTACTAAAAAAAATTGGAACAACTTATTTTCTTAGCTTGAGCCGATCTGTTTTGTGTAACTTAAGTTGATTTACCTGATCATGTGTGCAGGGAAATGAAGTGGCAATTGTTATACCTGCTTCTATTTTCATCATATACAACTTGTACACTCTATGGGAATACATGGAAGAAAAGGAGTCGATACTAGCATGGTGGAACAACCAAAGAATGTGGAGAATAATGTCTTCAGCGTCATGGTTATTCGGGTTTCTGACTGTGATGTTTAAGCGCTTAGGATTCTCCGAAACGGTATTTGAAGTCACCAAAAAAGATCAAGATCATACACAAGACGAAAAGTCCAACACTGGATTTACATTCGATCATTCGCCGTTTTTTATCCCTGGTACAACTATTTTGTTGGTGAATATGGCAGCTCTGTTTGTTGGATTGTTGAGATTTGCACAGGGAAAAGCGGAGTGGGGTGTGGGTGAAGTAATTTGCAGCCTCTGGGTAATACTAATGTTTTGGGCATTTCTCAAAGGCTTGTTTGGAAGTGGAAAAGATGGGATTCCATGGTCAACGATTTTCAAGTCTGGGGCGCTGGGATTTCTTCTTTTACACTGTTGCAAATCTGTATATTGACAATTATTACAACTTATGTTACTATATATCATGAATTTGGGGTTTAGAAGCCACAACATATCCCCCCTTTTTTAGTATGTAGCAAGATTGCTTATACTATGAATTTGTTTCACAAATCTAGCAAGAGCAATTAAGTTAGCTAACTATAGCCAAGCATCATGTGCTCAATTGGCACTTTTGTAACTCTCCTTAAAAGGTCACAAAATCAAATTCTAGTGAACAAATACAGATACTACACTGTAAGCTCGTAATTGAATCACACATTTATGGCAAAGAAGATGATGAGAACGAATGACATTCATATTAGGAGCATTTATTTAATGTTGAATTTGCAGACATATTAACATACACAAATCCACTTTCCAGACTCAGATTAGCTTGCCTTTAGTTTAGCAGCTACCACAGAACCAGAAGACACAGATAAGGAATCATATCTCTGCAAAACGTAAGCCACAAACAAGGAAGCCGTGAGAGTCACAATATCCTTACCGGCACACTGTTTGTTCGCCGCAGTGGGCATCCCAGTCTGCGGCCCATTCGACCAATACAAATAGTTCAACAACTCCTTCCCCTTCTCCTGCGTAAACCTCTCCAACACAAAATCCTCAGGATTGTCGAAAACCTTCGGGTCCAACATAACCAACGGCTGAAACCCGCAGAGAAGCTCTCCTTTCTTGATGTCGAACACCGAGTCGTGTGAACTCAGCTGGAAATCCTTCCTCGCCCGCGCGAACTGACTCGGGACCGGCGGGTTGAGTCGGAGAGTTTCGTACACGAATGATTGGACGAGTTCCATTTCCTTAATTTTCTCGAAACTTAAATTGTCTGGGTTTGTGCCAACTTTACCCCTGACTTCTTTTCTCAGCTTTTCTTGGATTTCCGCGTTCTTTTCGTCCCCGAGATTGCCCAGGAGGACTGGGAAAAAAATGGAAAACCCTCCGAAGGCGTTGAAGCCGAGAATGAAGAGGAGGTTGTGAACGGCTTCTTTCTCGGTGAGCTGAAACTCGGTGACGCCGCGGTTGAGCACCTCCGCCGCCTCTTTCTCCACGAAGTCGACGAGTTTTTGGTAGTCTCCTTTGACGAGGAAGAAAGGGTAGGAGAAAGAGTGGAGGAAAATCTCTACCAAGGGTTGGAGAACGTTGATATTGACGGTGGGGACTAGCTGGATAGCCAGCCATTTGTCGAGCATGATGGCGCCGGAGCTGGCAATTTCCGGCGACTTCGATGCGTCGGCGCCGAGGAGCGTGAGGGCGAAGAAGCTGAAGAGGAATTGTTGGAGCGGAGAGAAGACGGCGGCTGAGCCGGATTTTGCAAGCTCGGCGTCGATGGATCCCCACATCGTGTCTAGCTTGCTTGTAAGCGTTGGAACCCATGTAGCTGAGCTTCGTTTCAAGATGTCTATAGAAAAGTTCTTCACCTGCCAACGCCATTATTGAAGCTTCAAAAATTAGTCTTCATCATGCAACATTTTTTTTACTAGACTCTGTTACTATACGTTACTATTTATAACTATTTTCTCAATCTACTGAAACATAAACAGTCAGGTCAGTAGCATATTATTATAAAAAATAAACATGTCAATATATGTGATGTGTTACCATTTTAATATGTGATAATTGTATTTTCGTCAAACTAGCTTCTATCATTACAAAAAAAAAAAGTTGTTGCGTTAATCAGTGTGAATTAGGTTAGTATTAAATAAAGTAAAAATAATAAATATATTATTCCAGACTAGGAGAGCTAGTATATATACGACAGTGTGACATAGGACCACAACATAATATGAAAGTTGATAAAGACTATTCAAACTAGCACAAGAAAATCTTAAAGATAAATGGAGATTTTTTTATTTTTTTTTGATAATTCAAATTTTCCCGATTTGTTGAACTATATTTTAGATTCTACATTTTCCTAAAACTTCTATCATTAAAAATAAAAAATAAAAATTGTGATATACTTTTTGTTTGCATTAGGCCAGTAAAAAAAATGTAAGAATATATTATTTTAGAAGTTAGTGTAGTTGTTAAAGACTATTCAACCATAAGAAAAACATGATGAAAAATGGAGATATCTTTTTGTTTGATAATTCAACTTTCCGGACTTTGTTGGACGTATTATATTCTAGATTCATGAACCTCCAGATTCATAAAGAGGTAAATGAATCAATCTAATTTTAACTAAACACTAAACTGTATAGAGATTCAACCTCCATCCTACCGTTGAAAACAAGTCTTACATGAGAGCAATTTTAATTTTGAGACTCACTTTGCCAATTGAAAATTTGAGATATTTTAAATTTGTGTCATGAAAAATGGGATATATAATATGGACGAGGACTTAGTGATTGACTGCTCACTAGAAAATGACATTTTTTTGGCATATTTGCCTGCATTTATATAACAATGGTATCATATCTAGACATCTAGTGAGTCTTGTCTAATTATAATATATTCCACCCGTCCCATTTGATGTGTATGGTTCGATTAACAAGACTTAATTTAAGTTATTATTAATTTTATTTTTTATAATATTAAGTTTAGTTATTAGTATAGAAAATTTATATATTTAAAAATTACACTAAAAGTACTATTAAACATGAAATAATTAAATTTAAAAATAAGTAAAAATACTAAAGAGAATAAAAAAATTAAATAAATAAAAAAAAAAAAAGAAGAAGAAGAAGAAGAAAGAAATCATTGACTGGTATGTAAGACCCATAAACTGGGACAAAGGGGGTAATAACTATTTGTCTATTTCAAAGAATTTGTTCTCCAATCGCTAACAAGGTTAACCAAAAACATTGTACTTAAGTGACATAAATACAAAATTCTCTATAACAAGACTCCAGACTTATTTGAAAGATTATGTAAACTTAATATAAATTAGATAAAATGCTTTTATATATCAGATGATAAAATCTATGTTATTTGAGCGTCGGCAAGTACGGTGTACGCCTGCGTTGCTTGTTTTACAGATTTAGGATCATATATACCCGCCGGAAAATTAGATATAAAAGCTTGGAAGAAAAAAAATCTGTAAGAGTTTATACATACCTGAGTGTGCTTGGCCTCAGAAGTGTCGAGATAGGCGCAGACCCGCATGTCGCCGGTGAAGCTAACGCTGGGCATGAAATCTCCGACGAGAACATTGGCCTTCTCCACCAGGTCCATATCGAACAGGTGGGAGAAAGACTTAACGTCGAGAACGGCGATGACGTTGGGATTAACGCCGAGGAAGAACGGGAAAGTCGGGGGAACGTTAGTCCTGAAAACCGTGCTCTTGTTCTTCTCAATTCTGCTCTTGAAGAACGTTTTGGGGCCCTGGAACCAGAAATAATCCAGGCGGTCGGATAACGGCCCTAACAAAGGCCACCCGTGACTGCCGGGAATTGTACGGACCGGTAGCGATGTTGCCGGCGACGGCGTTGAGGTTATCGGCGGTGTCGATGGTCCCGGGATGGCGCTCATCATACTGAATACCATTGCAGATTTTTTTGTTGACAATAATGCCCTCTCTCTCCCAAATAATTGGGTCAGAAGATTATTATGAAGGCCAATGCCGACGGACTGTTTTTATAAAGCGACACGCGACAGCATATTGGCATTATCTGTAAGTACGTTCCAAGTGTAAGTAAAAAATTGTGTATTATATGGACGGTGTCAGAGGTTTATGTCAATATTTAAATCATGGAGTAGGATCACATAGCATAAATATAAAAATAAAGTCTCATTACATTAAAAATAGAATTTCAGTATGCTAAAAATTACTCCGTATTATTTATCAGTGGCTCATATTGTAATGTGTATCGTGGTTTACACTACAATTTATCACTATATTATATCAGAAAATTATACTGATGGTTTCCCGATCTTCAGGCGATCGGCCGGCGGGCCAACACTACCGGAAAATTACAAGAATTTATAAAGATTTCTCAATAAAACAGTGTTTCTTACTCTCCCCTCTCTATTTTTTCCCCTCATTCAAACTCCCGTCAGGCTATATATACTTCTCTCCTGATCGGTTACATATTTATTGATACAATTAATGCGATAATAGCTCATAAAAGCCATTTAAAGGCCTCATGATGATGATGACTGTTTCTCATAACGGCTACTGGATCCCTTGATTCTTTTCGTCTGCTACGAGTACTCTTTCGGGGTTCTTTGAAGTTACCCGACCGTCTGTTACACTCGGTTAGCCGGACCTCTTTTCCCGACCGTTTGTCTGAGTCCGTCTTCCCGACCGTCTGACCGGGTTTTTTACCCGATCGACGGCTAGGAGTTAGGCAGCTCATCATGTACGACCGTCTCTGGTATTTTCCGACTGAGGGTCTGACCCGGAAGGAATTGGGATGATTACGTCCGGGATACTCATACTCGAGTGTTTCCTTCTCTTCTGACCGCCTGGTCTACCCAGTCTGCTTTATATGCCATCATCTAGTCCCTCACTTTCCTTGGTTAAAGAATCGTAACCTAGGAAAGTACATCCCTGACATAAATAGATCCGAATCTCTGCTACGCCTTCTTTGTCTGTCCAATCAATCAAGATCCCGGATTTTACTCGACTTCCAAGAGATATTCCGCCGATACTCCCTTCTAGACCTTCCTTATTCTGACATCTTCTCCTTTTTTGATCTCTATCCTCTTGGCTCTCCTTTTTCTCCCAGATGACTTCCTTTTCTATAAATACCAGTCCTCTTCAAAAGAAACATGTTTACTTACAGCACCCCTGACGAAGAAGAAGAAAAATAACGTTGGTCCTCCCTCACGACGCTCTCTTCGCCTGATCGAACATGCTCGCCAAGAGATGCTTCGCCAACGAAAACTGGCCCACAGCGGCCTGAAGTGGGGGATACCTCAGAAGACCCTCTCCCCATTCCTTCAGATGAGGAGAAGGAGGTGACACCCCCACCACTTCCTGAGGGTAAGATTGGGTCTCCCTTGAATCCGGACTATGATTCAGATTACGCGGAGTTTTTGGCGGAGTTCTTGGCTGACGATTCTTTGGGAGACACTCCTCCGGCCTCTCCTGCAACTCCGGACACAACTTTCCCTGCTTCCGAGACTGATCGCCTGTCTCCTCCTTCTCAGACGCCTTCTATGGTTTCCGCTGATTCTCCTGCAGCTTCAACTTGATTTCCGTTATGTAGCCTCATTCGTAGTTGACGCTTCTAAGCCCTATAGGGCTATTTTGTATTTTTGGCTGGACTTCCTTATAACTTAATGAATAAAAGCATATTTCAATGGCGTGTATGTTTCCTTCTGTTTTTACTTTGTTCCCGACCTATGACCTTTTAAGACTCCCGCTTAGATCAGGAGGACTTTCCTTATAGTTTCTTTTCTCACACTCCCTTTTCAGGGAGGCACGGTTGTCCGAGTACCGACTCCGTTTTCAGGACTCCGATCAAACCCATGAACCTTCCTTATAACTTCTTTCTTACACTCTCTTTTCAGGGAGGCACGGTTGACCGAGTGCCGACTCCGTTTTCAGGACTCCGATCAAACCCTACGAACCTTCCTTATGACTTCTTTCTTACACTCCCTTTTCAGGGAGGCACGGTTGACCGAGTGCCGACTCCGTTTTCAGGACTCCGATCAAACCCACGAACCTTCCTTATGACTTCTTTCTTACACTCCCTTTTTAGGGAGGCACGGTTGACCGAGTGCCGACTCCGTTTTCAGGACTCCGATCAAACCCANTCAGCGAAGAGGGTAGCCGTGGGTTTCGAGGCCGACGCCGATGACGGCATTGCTCAAGGTGCCTTCCCAGTCCATGACTGGCTGGACAAAGTCATCTTTCCCAAGGATGCGGCGTACTACGAGGGCCACTCTTCCGAGAAGCTGTTCGAAGGGGTCTCCCGTTATCTGTACCGGGTAAGCGATGTCCATACTTATATCATTGATTAAACGACTTTTGCACTTGTCCTTTTTCTCCATTCTTTTCTTTTTTCTTTTTGACAGGCTCTAGCCGTTCAGTCGGAAATGCGAAAGAGGATGAGCCCTCTGTTGGCGGACGCAGAGTCGGTGCCAACTCTAAGGGCCAACCTTCTCAAGAGGGAGAAAGAGCTGGACGACTCAGCTTTGCGCGTGGGTCAGCTGGAGTCGGAGCTTGAAGCTGAGAAGAAGAAGAGCGCTGAAGCTGTGGAAGCCTACAAGTCTTCTAGTGCTTTTGAGGACGACGTGCTGGCTAACGCCCGTCTAAGGCTGAGGAGACTGCTGGCCATGGAGTGGCTAAACTCGGACGAGGGTCGAGCTTATCTGACGGACCTGGGAGAGGAGGACTATCATATGGGGGCCTTGGAAATGCAACGGGATATCTACCCAGTCCTTCTAGCAAAGGATTCGACCTTCGATCCGGTGAAATGGGGCTTTCCGGCGCAACTACCCGAGCTCTCTTCCCGCATTCCTACTACCCCCGCACGTCAACAGGGGGCCGGAGACACCGTCAGGGTTACTCCGGAGAACTCAAGTGGTGGGCAAATTCCGATGGACTCTCCATATCTGAATTCTGCTGCCAACTTGTCTGATCTAGCAGGGATGGATCGCAATCCTGTGACTTCAATGCTTGATGCAACGGAGGAAGAAGAGTCGGCTGAAGGAGGCTTAGTACACCGCTCACGACTCCTAAGTGGCACCAACGACCCTCCCCCTACTGGCCCAACGGAGGGGGAGACAGCTGGCGGCAACTCAGGAGTTTAAAAAATATTCGCTGCGTTTTTATTTTTTGTTTTAAGTTTTTGTAACAAGGCCTTTTTAGGCCTTTGCGCTTTGAACAATTTACCCTTTCGTATTGCGAACTCTTCTTTATGCCTTTATCGTTCTCTTCTCGCGTTTTGCAAAACCATCGCTGAAACTGGACCCTCGAACGGGAACCTCGACTAAAAAGGGTTTTCTCAACCCCTCTGAGACAGATTTGCCTAACTCTGAAAACTCCGAGTCCCTCAGTCGAGGACTCGTTCGCAGGTTTTCTCAACCTTTTAAAGGCAAATTCGCCTAACTTTAAACTCCGAGTCCCCCAGTCGAGGACTTGTTCGTAGGTTTTCTCAACCTTTTAAAGGCAAATTCGCCTAACTTTAAAACTCCGAGTCCCTCAGTCGAGGACTTGTTCGCAGGTTTTCTCAACCTAACTCATTTAGAAGCAGTCGGACTGCCAGGCTCATAAGGACCCGAAGGTCGATATAGAACTTAGGTTATCTCAACCTAACTCACTTAGAGGCAGACGGACTGCCAGACTTATAAGGACCCGGAGGTCGAAACAAGACTTAGGTTATCTCAACCTAACTCACTCATAGGCAGACGGACTGCCAGACTTATAAGGACCCAGAGGTCAAAACAGGATATATCAAAAGGCAAAGTTACTTCTATTCGAATTTCAGAATTCTCATTACAAATTTTTTAAAGGCCTAACCTTCTACTGAAAGAATTTCTTCAAGTGTACCGCATTCCATTTCCTCTCGACGGCCTGACCTTCCGGAGTCTCCAATCGGTAAGTTCCAGGACGAATGACTTCTCGAATCCGGTAAGGACCTTCCCATTTGACCGCGAATTTTCCTCCTTGATTGGGCTGACTGGCATCTCGGTCTCTCAAGACCAAATCCCCTTCCTGAAATCTCTTCTCTTTGACTCTCTTGTCATAATAGCGTTTTACCGACTGCTGATATTCGGTCATTCGTCCATACGCTGCGTCCCTCCTTTCCTCAAGGAAGTTCTTTTCTATCTGTAAACTTTCTTCATTCTTGTCATCATTATATTGCAACACTCGTAAAGTAGGAGTGGTGATCTCGGCCGGTATTTTGGCTTCGAAGCCATAAGTGAGGGAAAACGGAGTTTCCCCGGTTGCTCTTCGAGGGGTTGTTCGATACGCCCATAGGACTCGATCCAGTTCATCGACCCAGGTTCCTCCCAGATCACTTAACTTCCTTCGTATCCCATCCACGATAGTTCGATTGACGTTCTCAACTTGTCCATTGGCCTGAGGATAGGCCACCGAAACCTTGGTGTGTCGTATTCCATATTGCTGACAGAAATCACTGAAGGGCCGGCAGTCGAACTGCCTACCATTATCACTGACCAAGTGCTCGGGAAGTCCGAATCGGCAAATGACCTTTTTCTACAAGAACTTCCGGCATTGGAACTCGGTAATAGTTGCCAAAGGCTCGGCTTCCACCCATTTTGTGAAATAATTCTCAGCCACCACACAAAAGCGCACCCGCCCAGGTGCTTGGGGCAACGGTCCGACAATATCGATTCCCCACTTAGCAAAGGGAATAGCGACTGTGATTGGAGTATAGAAGGAGGCTGGCCGGGTATCCTTTTTAGCAAAGGATTGGCAAACCGCACATCTGGCTACTCGGCCAATGCAGTCCTTGACCATGGTGGGCCAATAGTACCCCTATAATACTATCTTGCGAGCTAGAGTATGAGCCCCTTGATGAGCCGAACAGATTCCTCGGTGTGCCTCTTCCATAACTTGATCCGCTTCAGCGGGATGCAAGCATCTTAGTAGTGGTCCCCCGAAGGATTTTTTGTACATGTGGCCATCTATTATCACATACGCGGAAGACCGTCTCTGAACTTTCGCAGCCTCGGCGGGGTTGTCGGGAAGGTCTCCCTTCTCTTTATATTTGCGAATTTCTTCCATCCAAAATACTTCAGGATGTTCGTCAGGGTTTAGTTCCTTCGCTACACATACGTCTTCCGGGATAATTTTTGGTTCTATGCTGGGTAGAAGAATTCGTTCATTCTGGCAAATTCGAAGAAGATGGTCTGGTATTCCTCCTAAGGCCATTTTAGACAGGATATCAGCCTCGGTATTCTCGGCACGAGGCACGTGCTCCAGCTCGTGAGCCTCAAACTCGCCTAAGAGTCCCTCAGTGACTTTCTTATACCGGCCGAGTCTTTCATTCTTTGTCTCGCAAGTCCCAGTCACCTGGCCAACCACTAAACGAGAATCGGTCTTAATCCGGATCTTCTGGACTTTAAGGGCTTTGGCTACACGCAATCCTCCGATTACAACCTCATATTCGGCCTCATTATTCGAAGCCGTAAACTCGTATGTGAGCGAGTAATACAAACGAAACCCTTCAGGAGTTGTCAACATTATTCCTCCCCCGCAGTGATGTTGGCTGGCGGCTCCATCAGCGTGCATTTCCCACCAATCCCCTTCCTCAGGGGTCATGATGTTAGGCTCGGGGCTATGAGCAGTGCATTCCACTATGAAATCAGCTAAGGCTTGGCCTTTTATTGAGGGGCGAGGGTGGTATTCAATTCCATACTGAGTGAGTTCCACGGCCCATTTTACCAAACGCCCCGAAGAGTTGGGATTTCGCAAGACTCTTGCCAGGGGTTGATCAGTCAGAACTCGGATGGGGTGAGCCTGAAGGTAAGGTACTAACTTCCGGGCTGTGATTATTAGAGCATACACCACCTTTTCCAAGGGAGTGTATTGGATTTCGGAAGCCTTCAAGGCCCGACTGACATAATACACCGGGTGTTGTACCCGTTCTTCCTCTCGGATTAGCACAGAACTAACAGCCTTCTGAGAGGCGGCTAGATAGAGATATAGTACTTCTCCTTCCTTCGGGGTGGATAGCAACGGTGGGGTCTGTAGATAATCCTTTAACTCTTCGAACGACTTCTGGCACTCTTCCGTCCATCGAAACCCCTCCCTCTTCTTCATAGCTTCGAAAAAGGGTAGAGCTCGATCCGCGGATTTAGACAGAAATCTGTTCAGGGCCGCAAGTCGCCCCGTTAACCTTTGCAATTCTTTTAAGGTTCCCGGAAGCTGCATGTCGAGAATAGCCTTCACCTTTTCAGGGTTAGGCTCGATTCCTTTCCGAGTTACCATGTATCCCAGGAATTTTCCTCCTCGCACCGCAAAGGCGCACTTTTTTGGGTTCAGACGCAGGTTATATTTCTCCATTATGGCGAGAGTAGCCGCCAGATCCTTCGCATGGGTTCCTTCGTCTTTGCTTTTCATAAGCATGTCGTCTACATACGCGGCCATAGATTTTCCCAGCAAATCTTTGAATAAGCGACCCACCATCCGAGTGTAGGTGGCTCCGGCATTTTTTAACCCGAAAGGCATCACTCGGTAGCAATATACCCCGTCCGGGGTAATGAAGGCAGTCTTTTCCTCATCCACAGGATGCATAAAGATTTGGTGATACCCCCGAAAGGCGTCCATAAAGCTCAACAGATCACATCCAGCGGTCTCATATACCAGTTGATCGATCCTGGGTAGCGGGAAAGGATCTTTCGGGCAAGCTTGATTGAGGTCCGTGTAGTCCACGCACATTCGCCAAGCAGGGGGCTTAGGTACAAGCACCACGTTGGCGAGCCAATCAGGGTATTTTACTTCCCAGATGTGTCGAGCGGCCTTCAGAGTATCTACCTCCTTTTTAACGAAGTCACGTCTGTCTGCAGAGAGGTATCTCTTTTTCTGAATAACAGGTTTGTGATTAGGGTCGACCGCTAATCGGTGGCAAATTACCGACCGATCAACTCCGGGCATATCCTCAGGTCCCCAAGCGAACACTTTCTAATATTTCTGCAATTCCAGGATGATTTCCTGCTTGACTTTCTCAGCCAAACCTATTCCGATCCTTACCCTTCTCTCAGGGCGTGCGGGATCAATCCCAACTTCCTCTAACTCCATCGCCGGCTCAGGGCGGTCAAGGTTTTTTGTCTGTTCTTCTCGACTGGTGATGGAATGAACCCTTAGATCTTCTTTCCCTATTTTCCGACAAGATTGCAAGTAGCAATCTCGAGCCGCCTTCTGGTCGCACCGGGCGACTCCAATCCCGTTAGGAGTCCGAAATTTCAAGCAAAGGTGTTCTATGGAGATAAGAGCACCCAGATCTTCCAGTCGGGTCGCTCCAGAATCATATTATGAGAGCAGGATAAAGTGACCACCACAACCTCCATATCTATACTTCGTAGATTCGGGAAAGTCCCAATCTCAACGGGTAGGCGTATAGAGCCTTCTGACTCAATCGAGTCCCCGGTGAAACCGGCCAAGAGTGTCTTTACAGGTGTTAGCTTGTTACGTTGTAACCCCAACCTCTCAAACACTTTTAAGTATAGGATGTTCACGCTACTGCCAGTATCTACCAGGACTCTTCGAACTACCGTCCCATGGACGTCCATAGCAATGACCAGAGCATCCCGATGGGGATGTTGGCTTCGAGGCAAATCATCATCAGTAAAGAGAATGGGTTCTCGACATACCTTTTTCAAGCCATCGTCCCGACCGTAAATAGTTCCCACATATAATTGCCGAGCCCAGGCTTTCCGGGATCCGGACGAATCTCCTCCTTCCGGGCCCCCTACTATCATATTGATGACAGGTTTATGTTTCCAGTTGGTCTCCTCTTCTTCAGAGGCAGGCTGCTTCCCTCGATCAGACCGCGAGTCCGTCTTATCAGATCGCGGAGGTCGCCTCCATTGATTGGGCGGGGGCGGAGCGCCCTTCTGAATCATGGCTTCTATTTCCTTTTCAAGTAATAACATTCCTCAGTGGTATGCGTGGTCGACCGATGATACCGGCAATACTTAGTCGAGGCCCCTCCTGAAGGTAAAACCTCAGGTTGGTCTCCGGGTTTCAGCGGCGGGGGAGGCGGCAGAGTATCTTTGACCTCATGCACAGGTTGTGCCACGAAAGGTCGAGGAGGCGGAGCCCCAACTCTTTCAGCTCCTCGGCGGACCTCGGTACGACTGGAACGTTCAGATTTCGTCCGACCCCGAGTATCGGATCGTGATCGTTTAGCATTAGATCCGGCAGCTTCTCGCTGCCGCTTTTGTCTTACCGCTTCCTCTGTGTCCGCTTGACGACTGGTTCTTTGCATAGCTTCCACATAAGTTTTTGGACGATCATTGTGAAGGTCAATGAATAGCTTACCCGCACGGAGGTACTCCATGAAGAAAGTGATTGTGACCTGCTCGTCCAACCCTTCGATAGTTTGAACTTCCTTTTGCCAACGGGTTAAGTATGTTTTCAAAGCTTCTCCCTCATCTTGGCTGATTCCACTCAGGTGGGTAAGGTTGCGTTGCGGTTTAATGTTTACGGCATAGTGAGTGAGGAATCGGTCGGCTAGGTCATTGAAGCATCGGATAGACCGACTCGGTAAGGCTAAAAACCATTTCTGGGCGAGCCCTTTAAGGGTAGGCAAAAAGGCCTTACACATGAGTGGCTCTTCCACCCCCAAAACTTGCATTTTGGCTTGATAACTGACTAAATGTTCTCGCGGATCACCTGTCCCGTCGAAGGTAGCGTGCTCCGGGATTTTTAGGTCCGTAGGGGCCCGGTAAGCCATGATCTCATCCACAAAGGGCGAGGAGGTTAAAAGATTTTCCACAGAGGGTCTAATCTTACCCTCAAATTGATCTTGTAGATTTTGGAGCCTTTTCTCAAAGCCCTCCATCTGACTATGACGATATTTAGGTTCCGCCGGGGATTCGGCGCTACTCTCGGATACCGCGGCTCGCACTCTCCGCCAGGCGGCCGCAGCCCGTCGTTCTTGACGATTGCCATTCGGCCGATCCGGATTTCCGCGAGGTGGGTTTTGTAGCGGGTTTCCATGGGAATCGCTCAAGCGATCCATCACAGATCGAGCGACCTCTCGGCGCCTACCGTCTTCTCGACGGAGGGTCGGGTGTTCTTCTCTGTTACGCCCCTCCTGCCCAGTAACTTGTGGATTTGCAGTTCCTTCCCCCGTTGGTCTAACGGGCTCGGTCTGGTTGTTAGTGCCTCGATTCTCAAACCTTCGCCTTTCAACCTCATTGATTACTTGTACTACGATTTGTTCCAACTCTCCGGGCGGAGGCCGGTTACCTACTGTTTCTGGACGGGATTCTCCAGAGTTCCGGGAAGTTTGCCGGCTCAGACGCCCTCTCAAATCTTGACCGTTGGGTCGTCCCAACTATTCTCTCAAGTCGGTTCCTCCGGCAGGTGCTCCGTTGAGATGTCCGGATATATGCTCTCTTAGGTCTGGACTGTTAGACCTAGCCGTCAATTGTTCTCGCAAATCACAGCCATTAGTTCGGCCTAGTTGTTCCCGCAAATCATTAGAACGAGGTCGCCCCCTCGCACTAACTACTTTGCTCGTCGTTCGCATTGCTTCGCCGGAGACACAGTACTTTTTGTTCTTATCCCCACAGACGGCGCCAGTGATGGTTTCCCGATCTTCAGGCGATCGGCCGGCGGGCCAACACTACCGGAAAATTACAAGGAATTACGGAGATTTGTCCATAAAACGAGTGTTTCCCTCTCTTCTCCAATTTCGACCTCATTGATTCGAACCCCCGTCAGGCTATATATATTCCTCGCCTGATCGGTTACATATTTATTGATACAATTAATGCAATAATAGCTCATAAAAGTCATTTAAAGGCCTCATGATGATGATGACTGTTTCTTATAACGGCTACCGGATCCCCTTGATCTTTTCGTCTGCGGTGAGTACTCTTTTGGAGCTCTTTGAAGTTACCCGACCGTCTGCTACACTCGGTTAACCGGATCCTTCTTCCTGACCATCTGGCTGGGTCCGTCCTCCCGACCGTCTGACCGGGTCTCTCGCCCGATCGACGGCGAAGAGCTAGGCAGCTCATGACCGTCTCTGGTGCTTTTTCGATTTAGGGTCTGACCCGGAAGGAATTGGAATGATTACGTCTGGGATACTCATACTCTAGTGTGTTTCCCTCTCTCCCGACCGCCTGGTCTACCCAGTCTGCTTCATATGCCATCAGTTGCGATCATGCAGCCAAGGGACCGACCATATTTTGGTTTGCCGCCCATTTCCAATTCTCCTCGCTAACCCAATTTTGATAACCTCTCGACCAGCTAGTACACTGCGCCACACGAAGCTCGATTACTGCCAGTGGTTGCATCCAGAACCGAGCCATTTGGGAAGTACTTAGCTTTGAAGATACTTGCTACGAGGGATTCGGGAGCTGTGAGCATTCTCCAACTCTACTTAGCGAGGAGCGCCCGATTAAAATCTCTCAACTTCTTGATGCCCAAGCCACCTTGACCTTTTGGAAAAGCCAAACGATCCCAAGATAGCCAATGCACACCCCTGCTATTTCCTCCGCCACTCTCCCAGAAGTACTTGTTCATCACTTTTTGTAGAGTGTCACACAACGAATCCGGTAGCAGATAAACGCTCATTGAGTATGTTGGCAGAGACAGAGCAACACTCTTGATCAAAGTTTCCTTCCAAGCACAGGAAAGGAGCTTCTTCTGCCACGAACCAACGCGCTATCGAATCTTTTGGTCAATATATTTGAACACCTCCGTTTTATTCCGGCTGATGACTGAGGGGAGACCGAGATATTTTCCAAAGTCTGCTGCTATCGAAACGGCAATACAGTTGCTTATCATAGCACAAGTTTCAGTTGGGGTGTTGCTGCTGAAACCAAGGTTGAAAAAAGCGCTAGGCGCCCCCTAGGCGTTGAGGGGGCGCCTAGGCGCCCCGATTTTTTTTTTTTTTTTAAAAAATTAGCTATCATTTATGGTTGGACAGAGCATGCCGTAATATCTTCTTCTGTAATGTAGTAATGTGTATGGTATATTAAAGTGTTATATATATATATATAATATTACTATATTAGAGCACAAGGCTCTAGATAACTTGGGAAATGTTATTTTGAATAACACATCCCAAGTTATCTAGAGCCATGTGCTCTAATTAATATTATATATGTATAATAATATATAAAACTGAATAGACACATTAATAACTGTTAAAATTTTACGCATGGGCAATTGGGCACAAGGCTCTAGAATTTAAAACAGAATAACGATTTTTTTTTTATTATAATAATCATTCGGCCGAGTTATGCCGAGTTAACTCGACATAACTCGGCCGATTTTACCGAGTTGACTCGGCCGACTCGGCCGAGTTAGGCGCCTAGTCGGCTGGCTAGGTGGCCGACCGACTAGGATGGCGCCTAGACGAAAATACGCCACGGTGTGGTGGCGCCTAGCGCCTAGGCGCCGATTGCCGATTAATCGGCGCCTAGGCGCGATTTTTACAACATTGGCTGAAACAGACAGTCGATTTGTTATAATTGATACTCTGCCCCGAGGCTTGGTCATAACCAGTTAGACACCCTTTAATTGCTTCGACCTCTTCACTATTAGCTTTGAAAAAAAGCAAGCAGTCATCTGCGAACATCAAATGCGTGACAGCCGGGGCACATTTGGCAATTCGGCATCCATGAATGGTGCCTTTCATTTTAGCATCTCTAATAAGTGCAGATAAACCTTCAGAACATAGGATGAACAGGTAAGGTGACAAGGGGTCGCCTTGGCGAAGTCCACGGGAGGGACCAACCAGTCAAATAGACCTTCGTTTATTCTGATATCATATTCTGCGGACTCGACACATAGCATTATTAGGTTCACCCACTCGTCTGCAAAACTTAACTTCGTCAGCATAAATCGAACATAATCCCACTCTATGCGGTCGTATGCCTTTGCCATGTCTAGTTTCAGACCCGCCAAACTTTTTACACCACCCACCTTTCTACGCAGAAAATGCACGGCCTCTGCTGCAATTAGTATGTTGTCCGTAATAAGCCGGTTTGGAACGAATGCACTTTGAGACTCAGCAATTAAACCTCTTAGCATGCCTTTTGTCCTGTTTGCGTGTAATTTAGCAATGACCTTGTATATAGTGTTGCACAATGCTATGGGACGCAGCTCTGCCACTGTTTCTAGAGTTTGCTTTTTCGGGAGCAGAACTATGTTTGCCTTGCCTAACCCTTGTGGAAACTCGCACGCGGAGACACAATTACTAACAAAATTTGAGATATCATCGCCCATCAAATGCCAAAAATGCTGGAAAAATTTTGGGTTCATGCCATCCAGGCTG
>CM008333.1:22587710-22603010 GCA_002525835.2 Ipomoea batatas | reverse complement strand
CATTGGCCGATAGCTGATTATTACATGCAAAATGAATTTCTGAAAAAACATATCAAAAAAATTGTTTTGAGCAGCTTTTTGAATACTAATATTTTGGAGCAATAAACTGTTAGAACAAGTTAATTAATTATACACTTATATCAACCAACATGGTTGGCGTGGTGGTTCAGCATCTCAAGTGAATGGAGCAAACCATTTGGCCAGTCCCCTACCACTTAGTGTGCTGACCGTTGTGACGGAGGTTAGTCTTCTGGTTGTCGGCTTGAGGGGTACTTTGGGAAAAATCCAAAAAAAAAAAACAAATTAAACACTTATATTAAATTTTTTTCAAAAAAAAAAGACACGTATATTAATTGTTTAACTAAGTTAAACAACTAATAGTGGTAAAATAAATCAAAATTGACTGATAAGAGAAAAGAAAAAAAAATTAAAATATCAATGTCGCCGTGCAAGGGAATTAACGCGAATTCACATGCAAGGAGTTAAGACGCACCGACACCATCCCTATCAGACTTCAAAGTTTATTAAAAATAAAAAAAAAAAAGTTAAATTAAAAATTATTAATTTTTTTTGAAACATTAAATTTTTAAATAAATACAAATAAGGGAAGAAAGAAAAGTTAATTTAACTATAAGTGATATAGAAAAAAAAAAAAAAAAAAGAAGTATATTATTATACTTGATGGGCTTTGTTTAAAAATTTCTTTTACTAAGGTGATTGTGTTGAGATTAGGGAGAGTTATAATGAATTTTTCTATTTTAGTTTTATAAAATTGGTGCATATTTTACGCTGACAGTAACCAACTTCGCCTCAAGTACAGTTGTGGCTAGTGGTGATCTTTTTACCCGTTGGTAAGGTTTCAATTTTGTAAAAAAATATTAAATAAATTGTTGAATTAATATCAATGGTACAATTAATCTCGTAATATAACTTTAATTATACTTTTAAACTTGTAAAAAGTGTAATTATCATTTACAGTAAGTTACCTAACTACACATGTCATGTGACTTTTTTTTTATGTAATTTAATTTGATATTTATGCAAATATTCATGTTTGCCGATAGGAATGAATACGGTGGCGTTTTTGGTTTGTTCCAAGCAAATTTAGGTGGAAGGACGACGCCGGTGGTAAGTAACTATCCTTTTTTCGTTTGGTTCGTTGAAAAATATTTGAATCGAAATGAAATTGAAATTTCATGAAAATAAATTAAAATAAAATTTAAGGAAAATGGATTTCATTGTTTGGTTGGTGGAAAAAAATTATTGAAATTATGAATTTCATTGTTTGGTTGGGTTTGGAATTGTTAGAACTAATGAGTATAAAGACTATTATACCCCTTCACAATAATAACTCAACAATAATAATAATAATGGTAATTAAGAAAATTAAAATTGGTGAGGGCATAATTGTCCTACTTGTTTTCAACGGAAAATAAAATACCAAGAGGGCTATGAAAAATGTTTTCTCATTCTTGAGAAAAATATTTCACATGAACCAAACAAAGAAAAAGTCAGTTTCCCTCAAATTTAAGGAAAACACTTTTTAGCAAGCCAAACATGGCCAGGTTTTATAATATTTTTTTTTCAATTTTTTTTTTAAATCTAAAAATCAGATTGTTATTATTATTGCATCACATCAGGTTAAAAAACACATGAATCAATGCCAAAGCACATTAAAAAAAAAAAAAAGGAAAATGACATGTCTAGTCGACATGTTGCCTAATGATAATTTACTACAAGTGCTTTTATATATATATATATATATATATATATATATATTCACATGCATAATTAAATTAAAGGTTTTTAAAAAAAATGTTTAGGGTCTAATTGCACTATAACTATTAGTTCGGGGTTTATTTGACTTCTTTCCATTCAAATTTTATTTAAAATAATTTCACATAGATATTTTAATTAGAATCATATTACTTTAACATAGTTTCTAAATATAAATTTATTGAATGTTTTTAGAATAACATAAACAATTTTATATTCAAATAAAATTTTGATGAAAAATTAATTTTTTGTGTCTTAGTTATTATCATGATGTAGATTATTTAATATTTCATTTATCACAATATAAATTTAGTACCTCAATTGTTATAAAAGTCATGAAGCAATTTCACTACTTTATTATGTGACATATTAGTGACAAAATGCATTATTAAGCCCTGGGGCAAAATTTTTAAAATTTTCAGGAGATGATTAATTAATGTTTATAATTAATGTTTATTTTTTAATTAGTATATTAAAATATTAAAAAAGTAAATTTACAATACACCATGGTTGTAGTAGGCGCTAGACGCTAGTCGGGCGGTAGACTAGCACCTAGCGCCTAAGCGGTCTAGGCGGTACCTAGGCGGCGACCTATAAAAATAAAAAATTAATTCATGTGTGTGGTTGTATGTCATATATTATATTATATTATATATATATATATATCTCTTACTTCTCTTACTTATAAATAAATAAATTTAAATATATATAAATATAATAATAAAATTAACAAGGCCGACTCGCTCGAGTTAACTAGGCTAACTCTGCCGAGTTGGGCGAGTTAACTCGGCCAAATTCGACCGCCAACTCGGCCTAGTCGGCCAAGTTAGGCGCTAGGCGGCCTCCTAGGCGGCCGGCCACCTAGGTGGACGCCTAGGGAGCAATTCGCCTCGGTCTAGGAGCGCCTAGCGCCTAGGCGGGGATTTTTGCAACAGTGCAATACACTAATAATGAATCTACAAAATATAAACGTGTAGCATACAAAAAATAATCTTGTGTATGTATACTAAAAAATTGACTTATATAGTTATATGCTAGTGGTTCAAAATAATGATTGTATTCTTACTAGCTCCCACTCTCCCAGCCACTACACTCTTACCCAATTAACTTTAAAAATGTCATGGAAAATATATAATGTTTTCAAATTATAGAAATGGAGAAGGGGAATTCATAAAAATTTCGAATGGAAGAGGGACAATTTAATTGCAAGGTAGGAGTCTTTAATTTGGTTAAGTTTAAAGGTACGTAAGGATTTTTTTTGGATTATTTTCACATTCTTCTTAATTAACAACCACTTTATCAGAAACCAAATCAATTAATCAGGCAACTAAATATACAATTATCATATTAAGTTCCGTAATTGAGAATTCTATCTAAAATATTAATATATTCTCAAGTATTTACGGCAAATAACTCAGGAAAATATGACAGTGATGAAATTAACCTTTTATCTCTGAGACTGAAGAGAGGAAAGGTTGGTGTGAATATAAGAAAGACAAGTGTATGAGATGGGGAATTGGCAAGGAGGATAGTATTTTGAAGTCGGTTTGCATGTGAAGTAGCAGAAAGAATGACATAATTGAAGGCAGAAAACGGAAATGGTGCAGTTGAGCGTTGGAAATTAAGTTAAGACTTTTTGAAGATATGTGATGTTGTATGTATAGGTAATGAGATCATGGGGTGGTTGAATTGGGGTTTGTAATAAATGATGATTGACGACGACCCCAGGCCCAGGGGCCAACCCAACAACATTAGAGGTTCTGTTTTGCTTCATTAATTGCTGGTCTCTATCTCCTTTATTTCTTTGCTCCTTATCCATTAATCTTGCACATAATGAAATATATGTTTGCACTCCATTTGCGGTGAAGTTTTTGAGAAAATCTTTATATGTGCAGTAGACATTTTGATTTTGTTTTTGTTTTTGTTTTTGTTTTATTCACTTAGCATTAAAAAAAATCTCACGAACTCAAACAATAATTTTGCTTTAATCTTCATTATTTGTTTGATGACCCAAGTGATATAACCAACTCGTACCATCAAAGATAAGTAGATGCATGCACGATATGGTAATTGTAATAAAAAAAATAACGAACTTGGGGATTCACCTAGCTCCATACTTTTGCGAACTTGGGTAACCCAATCTGTAATTTAAGGATCCCAAGGGCCGAAACTCTAAGAATGGATTTAAATTTAAATTTCGCAGAAAAGAAATTTATTGGAATATGGAATCGATTGTTTGGTTGGTAGGAAGTAAGTTGTCGGGAATAATTAATAAAAGACTCAAATGATATGATGTACATAATAGAGATATGTAAAAGTAATATAAATAAGAATTCTTATTGTATCTTTTCTCCTACAAAATGTGTGAGAAATAAAATACAAAAGAAATAAATTTATGTGACATTTGGTTCGTGGAATATATTGCAGATAAAATGTCATTCTATGAAATAGATCTATTCCGTTATTTGGTTTGATTTTTACAACAAAGAATAGAATTTCACGGAATGAGTTATTCCCTTTGCACGCCCTTTTGGTATTAGTTATTCCTAATCCATTAAGAATAACTATTTTTTATTATTTCAAAAATAATCTTATAAACTCTTCATATAAATACATATATATCCAAATATATTTCAAGATCTTTTTTTTTTTGAAATAATCTATTGGCTTCTTATTATCACTAAGGAACGATAATATTTTTTTATGTTTTTATTTTTATGTTTTTAGCAATTTCATGTGTGTATTCTATATATATGATTTTCATTTTTCATTTTTTTCTCCAAATTTTGTGTATGTATATATATGTATCGGTGTATATACACATACACTACATACAGTTCATGAACAGAAGAAACTCAGTTCGTGTACAATGTATTATTTTACTCTTTGATCTCATTTTATTTAGAATTTCTTTTAAAATAACACAATATATTTTTTATGTTTTGCATTTTTTATTTTTATGATGGGTGAGTATGTATATATTGTATGTTTTTTATTTTGAATAGGAGTATTTTGGTTATTTAAATAATATTCCTTTTAATTTCTATTCCATGGTCCAATGAATATATATTATTCCTCCTATAATCTCATGTTTATTCCCTTTGTGAACTAAACAATAGAATAATATTCTTATTCTATTCATTACTTATTCCATTTCTTTTGAAGTTTTGTTCTATTTCCTCTACTTGTATTCTTTGAACCAAACACGGTGTAAAAAAGGACAATGAATAATTTATTTTTCTCTAATTTGAGGAATTCATATGTTTTTTTTTTCTTTTTCAAATTTTAGAATTTTTTTGTTTGAACTAAACATGACATTAGAGTAGTTTTGACTTTTTGGCCATTAAATAGCTCCCTTGTGATCCAGACATCAAATTTTATGATCTTATTCTCTACTTCATTTTATTAGCAATTTCTTTGTTTTAACTCTCGTAGGAACGTTGTCCAATATCGAATTTACTTTCGGTTGTGGTTTGATTGGTTGGTTTGAAGACATGGTTTACAGTTTTAGCGTCAATTTGCCTATGTATATAGGTTTATTTATTTATTACTAGTAATTGTCCTGTGCGATGCACGGATCAGACTTATACATTAGTAAGTTATGTTATTGTAATAGTTATGTTATTGTAATATTAACATAAATGATATTTTGTAAAGATATTCATTGTTGAAGTTTATGAATTAAATACAAAAATTTATGACACTAAAAGAAGAAGTTGTTAATTAGGAATAAATGTATCACAAAATAGTATAAAAAGTAAAGCATGATAAAATTTAATAAAATATTAAGGCATGATAAAACTCAAAAGTTCACTATCTCGCGCGATGCACAAACTAAAAATTATACATTCATAAGTTATGTTATATTAATATTAACGTAAAGGATATTTTGTATAAATATTTATTGTTGAAGTTTATTAATGAAATAAAGTATATATGTTCATTAGTATTTTTTATTCACATTTTCTAAAGATGAAAAATAACGAGTTGTTAATTAGGGATATATGTACCACTAATTATTATATATATAAAAAAGTAAGGTATCATAAAACTTAATACAAAGTGAATTTAAATTACAAATTAATAAAATTAATATTACAAATTATTAAAAATTTTAATATTACAATATTATTAAATTTGAAAAATTCGATCAACATATTAAAATTCAATTTCAAAATTAAAATACAGTATAATATACTAACTAGTAGTCACCACACTCAACGGAGTAGACAGTGTCGGTCGACATGAATGGAGTATGTGAAATACTCAATCGATTAAAAGAATTATGAGAGAAAAGTTCGCCTACTTAAAAGGAGAATTTTATGGGTTCAATTATTTAGAAACTTTTGTAGAACTAGATTAGGTGTTCTAGCCATGGTCAAAATAGGCACACCCATGAGAACTGAACCTAGGTTTGGAGATTTATAAGTAACATATATCATTGTATACACAAACGACACTACAATTCAAAGACATTGTGTTTATTGGATACTGGAGAACAAGTAAAATAAATATATGTGTGGGATCGTATGTTGAACACTATCGTGTCTTTTTCCTATTCATAATATCAATTTTCATTTATGTGTGGGATTGCTAGAAAAATTAACATATAAAGTGACATTTAAGTAGTCATTTTGAGTTTTCTTTTGGGGTGGGATTCACTTTGAATTTAGCTTGATTCAAAGTGGATTTGAGTTTTCCTAAGTGAGATGATGAATTATGTAGGGATAGATTTCTATAAAGCATATTCATCAACAAATACACAATGAAATAAATTACATAGCAGTAATTTGATAGATAAACTGAAGAGATATTCACCAAACATGCATGATGTATAACGCTTAATAACTAACGATGCTTAGCCAAGTTCCTTGAGGTGTGATGAAATAAATCTTTGTGCATAATTGTTGAACAGATAATATGAATACATTAAGGTGTATTAAAAAAAACTAATAATGCTTACAAATTTAATTAAAAGAAATGTAAGAGAACACATTTTACCCTCTAAATAAATTACACGAATTGAAATAAAATAGAACAGCTGGCCGGAATTACAGATAACACGATATTATCATGACTAAGTGAAAAAACAAATTCTATTTGAAAACACAACACATCAAATGTTAAATATCATTAATCAGCGTAGCATATCTAGTCATAAAAAAAAAAAAAAAAAGGTAAATTAGAATGTGCAACTAACCAAACCATTTGCACTATATTTTTTTTTTTAATTCAATTTCAATTAAAATGATTGTTTATTTGCATTTGTAATCATTTTAATTTTTGTTATATTAAAATTAGAAATCTTAAATGCACTTGTACTGAATCATATTACATGCAATGCCCTTATTGTTATATGTTATTTGGATTCTGTAATCTCTTTAAAAAACATCTAATTAAAAAAAATGAATGCAATGTATATATTATTCTTATAATTTTATTGCTTAATTTTCAATTAAAATGATTGTTCATTTGCATTTGTAATAAATTTAGTTTCAATATTCACATTAAAATTACAAACAGCCTTCATTGAGTTTACTGTGAAAGTCAATAGGAATCATCAACCCAATCAGAGAATATATTTAAGATAAATGTGACAATTATATGGGAATCACCCGACCCAAATATTATTGGATATTGTACATGAATTTCCTGTTATGGAAAGAGGTTTTTGGCAAAAAAAAATTCACAACCTATTTTTAGCATAATATTCCTAATAATATAGGTAGAGGAAGATTGAATTCTAGTGTGTAGAATATAGAGTCCTAATAATAATAAAAAAAATGGTCAAAACAGACGTTGAATGCATGTGAAAATACAATTATATGGGTCCATTGAGCTAAAAATAAAGAAGAATTAGCTTTTATAACACGTTAAAATTGTACAATTATATATATCAACAGTATTAGGGTTTATGCTATTTTTTTTTTCTTTTCAAAAAAAAATAGCATAAACCCTAATACTGTTGTCTGGTTTTTTTGAGTACTATTGACCATGTTACAATGATGTTCATAACTACTTTCTTAACCTACTGAAGTACAAAGAGTCAATATCACATCCACTGTTGTATGATTTTATTTGAACAAAAAGAATAATAAATGGCATAAAGCTTTACAATTTCACTTTAAGTGGATATCAGGACTCAGGGTTAGCCATAGCCCAGAGGTCCCAAAACCAAACTAGTTTTAGCCCAACAAGCTCTCATGTTTAACAGATATTGGCCAGTGATATGGCCCAAATATATATTTTTTTTGAAGAAGGCCCAAATATATTAACTCCAGCTAATGCCTAAACTTTAGAATTACAATTGTTTATCATAGACCATGGTCTACTTTACATTGTGACCTGATTCAAAATGATATTCTGATTGTGTGCTTGCGGTTAACCAATTATGTACTTTCAGTTAATAAATAATGTGTAAATTATAATATAATACAGTTTACATATTATGTTTTCATAGTTAATAAATTATGTGTTTACCCTTAACATATTACGTGTCTTCAATTTATTTATATATAGTTATATAATCTGTTAGCTAAAAAGATATAATTTAACTGTCATTTTATACCAAACTCACAATACCAGGTGAGTCATGGTCCATTGTATAATTTGCCCTAGAATTATAATGATCGTAATCGTATAAATTTGCTTTATAGAATTCACTTCTTTTTTTCTTTATTATTATTATTTTTTATGAAAACAATAGTATTCACTTAATGTTGTGATTGTTGTAAATATGTAGTTATGACCATTATCATATGGTCTCTCCACTATCATACTTTAATACTTTATCCTCCATTTAATATTGGATTATGTAGTAGTTATTAGAAGATATATGGTTATTATGATAGATGTATAGATAAAAAGAAAGATTGATCAATGAAATTGGTGGCCTGCAACTCCATGAGTTAAAATATAATCTTTCTTCTTCTATCTCTTATCCTTCTGTTTTTTCTATGTTCTTGATTATTTTATAATAATGATATTACTTTTATGATTTTTTTGAAATTTTATTTACAACAATTCTTATCTAATCCAATAATCCATAGAACCTAATAAACGTAAAGGAAATTTTATATTACTATAAATTATAATAATGTATAGTTTTTAAAGTTATATTTTATATCTTGTTAGAAGGATGACAACTGAACGTATTGTATTAAATGAGATTGTTCAAAGATACAGATTACAGAGATATATATAATGAGAGAATCCCAAGGAGACTAGAATAGGGGAATCACAAGAAGTGTAGAATAGGGCCTAATACTTTCCTCCAAGCACAGGGTAAGCTAGTAACATATAGCTTATCTCTAAGAAAAGAAAATCTAAGACTAGGTAGAGCTTTAGTAAAGATATCAGCAAGTTGATCTTTGGTCGAAATAAAGTTGGCTTGAATATCTCGTGAAGCAACTCTGTCTTTAACAAAGTGATAATCAATCTCAACATGTTTGGTACGCGCATAAAAAAATCAGATTTGCAGATATGTATGTAGCGCCAAGATTGTCACACCATAACTTGGGAACAGAAATATTGGGGACATTAATCTCACGTAGTAAAGACAAAAATCCAAAATTACTTTAGCACAAACATCTGCTAGTGCTTTGTACTTAGCTTCAGTAGAAGATCTAGCAACAGTTCTTTGTTTCTTACAGACCCAAGACACAAGATTGGACCCAAGAAACACAACATAACCACTAGTTGACGTTTGGTCTTCAGGACAACAAGCACAATATCCGAAAAAGCATGCAAATCTTTAGATACTGACTTTCTTATTCGTAGACCATAAGTGATAGTTCCCTTAACATTCCGATCAATACTCGTTTCAGTTGTTCCCAATGTGAAACTATAGGAGCATGCATATGTTGACACAGTTGGTTGACTGTAAAAGATAGATTCAGGTGCGTGACAGTCAGGTATTGTAGCCCCTGCCAAACTCCTATATTGGGTAGGATCCTCATACAAGTCTGCATTGAAAGAAATAGATTTCAAAACAGAAATAGGAGTAGATAATGCTTTGCATTCTACCATTTCAACACGTTTCAAAATATCAGTCATATATCTCTTCTATGAAAGTAGTATCACATCATCACATTTAACTGTCTCAATACAAAGAAAGAAACCAGGTTCACCAAGATCCTTAATCTTAAAAGCAGCAGACAACTTTGATAATAAATGAGTTATAAGATCTGGATCACTCCACATCACAAGTATGTCATCAACATAGACTAGGAGGTACACGTAAGCAGAATCTTGTGAGTAATAAAATAGAGACACATTTGTTTTGGATGTTTGAAAACCAACAGAAAGTAAAAAGGAGTGTAAACAATCCAACCAAGCTCTAGGAGCCTATTTTAAGACATACCACAAGTGTTTAAGCAAGCAAACATGAGTGGGATACTGAGCATCAATATAACCATGGGTTGCTTCATATACACAGTTTCAGACAGATTGCCATTTAGAAAGGCATTATGGACATCAAGCTGTCTAACAACCCAACCAGAGGATATAGCTAAAGACAATAATAATCCGACAGTAGTGGGTTTGACCACATGGCTGAATGTATCAAAGAAGTCTTGACCTGGAACCTGATTAAAAACTTTTGCTAATAACCTGGCCTTGTGTCTCTCAATTGTACCATTAGACTTTCGTTTTGTGTGAAAGACCCATTTGCATCCAATGACATTCATATCGGATCTATAAGGAAGAAGAGTATTGAATTCTTGATCCATCGCCTCACGCCATTCGATGTGCTTAACTACTTGAGTGTAACAAGTGGGTTCAGTAGGACAAACCTAAGTAGTTAGAACTGTATGGGAAGCCTGAGACTGGCTTCGAGTAGTCATGGTGTGAGTGCGAGCTGATGGCCGGGCAGATTTGCCACGTGGGCGAAGAGCAACTGGAGCCTGGAGGAAGTACGGATGGTGATAGTGTGATAGGAATGTTAGACTTCAATCACAGATTCGGCCCATGATGTATCGCAAGTTTGCTACACCACCTGCAAAGGAGATTTAGTAGCAAACGGAAAAACCCCTTCATCAAATCTGATATGCCTGCATACATAGATTTTATTAGTCTGTAAGTCCATGCACATATAGCCCCTAACAGACTCTAGTAACCTAGAAAGTCATAAGGAGATGACCTATAGTCCATTTT
Source organism: Ipomoea batatas (assembly GCA_002525835.2). NCBI lineage: Eukaryota > Viridiplantae > Streptophyta > Magnoliopsida > Solanales > Convolvulaceae > Ipomoea > Ipomoea batatas. Next base: position 22,592,081 of record CM008333.1, on the reverse strand, counting down.
ATGACAACTATAGGGCCTTAAGTGAGGATAACATAGACAACCAAAGGCACAAAGAAAGGAATAAGAAGGAGGGAATTTATGCAGCATAAGATGAGGGTTGGAGTTATTTAACACAGAGGATGGCATTTTATTGATTAAATATACAGCAGTCTCAAACGCATAATCCCAAAACTTAGACGGAACAGAGGCATGAGCTAGAGGAGTGTTAGACCAGTTTCAACTATATCTCTATGTTTTATTTCAACACAACAATTATATTCATGAGTATACACATAAGATTGCCTATGATGGATCCCTAACTGAACAAAAGATTGATGTAGCTTTTTGTATTCAGCTCTCAAATCAGACTAAATGGATTTTATTTTTTGATTAAATTTAAGGATCTCTCAACAAGGGTATGAAATCTATCAAAAATAGCATAGAGATCATATTTCAGCTTCATGGGAAAGAACCAAGTGTAGCGAGAGCAATCATCAACAAAAATGACAAAATAACGATAGCAATTAGTATCAAAAGTAGCATGACCAACACGACTAATAAACAGGCCCATACCATCACTGACATGTAAAGTGTTATTACCAGTGTACTTCTCCGAGGTAGAAAGCGCAGCTATGTCCGAAGTTGCATGATGTGTAGCTCTAGTGCCTGGTAACCAAGTCTGAGAATTTGATAAGGTACCCAAACCATTCTGAAGCACCAAATTAGCCTTAGGATCCGAAGTCTGATCCCTGAACGACGCAAAAAACAATTGGTTTCCATGTGACCAAAACTAGAACAAATTAGACACAGTTTTTCAAAGTGTAGAACACAATTGACTGCTATGGGACTGAAACCAATACAAAGTTGGCATTGAACATCAAAGAGTCGAAAATAATTGGTTGCCATGTGACCGAAACTATAACAAACGAGACACCATTTTCTAAAGCGTCAATTAGCTGTCACGTGACCGAAGCCATCACAAAGTTGTCACTAAACATTAAGGTCCTGTTTGGTAAATGGTTGTTGGCTGATTGGGTTGGCTGTTTGGGTTAGAAGGTATGATTTGTTGATAATATTAGCTGATTGTAGAAAATTGTTTGATAAATTGGCTGTTAGCTGATAACTATTTGGTATAATTTCTTTTCTCAAAAAGCTAATTGAAAAGGCTGCTTTAAGTAACCTTTTGAATTTTAGCATTTTGGAGTTACAAAATGCTTATTAACTAAACAACTGATCAAATAAGTCAAAATTGACTGATAGGCTGATTATTTACCAAACATGACCTAAATCTATGTCTGCCACGACTCCGGTTGTCATGTTGAGAACGCTGATGATGGTGCTGCAGTATTTGCGTGGTCGACAGGACTATAAGAAATCATTAGCAATTCATAATTTGCATTTGTAAATTACGCACATTATGCGTCCAGATTATTCATGATCTAGTGGCCCAAAAGGAGAGCATGTAAAGGTGAAATCATACGTAATAATGACTTTGATGGTGCTTCTGCATATAAGATCACATCAAAATGGTGTGATACGTTTCAATTGTGTTGAACCAGATTGCAGACGATTAGGCATATCACTGAACAACTATGCCGCCGGTTGCACAAATTCCGCGGACGGTGGATCAATAATTTTGAATCAAGAAACCCTAGCTAATTAATGGAATGTATTGTATTAAATGATATTGTTTGAAGATACAAATTATAGATATATATAACGAGAGAGTCTCAAATTAAAGAGACTAAAATAAGGGAATGACAGGAAGCCTAGAATATAAAGTCATAATCTAAAGGGCTACCGAATGCCACTAGACCACAAGGTCTTTGGCCAATAACAATATTGTTAAAATTTGCATAAATACAAAATCGGTTTTCTTTTTTGAACCATCTTAGATATAAACATGGCAATTGATTTTATAACACAACATGATTGTTCTACATATGTTATAAAACATGTTTACATACATCTTTTCTGAACCATCGTATATGTTGGGTTTTCTTTTTTGGAAAAATGAGTTGACATAAATCTTTTTTGTTACGACCCCTAAATTCATAACACAATCGGATTGTTTTATGTTGAGTAAATAATGCAAGATTTTAAGCGATATGACAATGTGCCTACATGCACGAAAGTGAAACTGTATTTTTATTAATTGTGATGTTCATATAACACCTTAAGATCCGATACAATCAATGTATTTATAGGCATCTACCACTGTACCATAGGCCCCACTCAATTCACTCCTATTTCTTATACTAGTGTTTTACCCGTGCGTTGCACAGAATTTTTTTTGTTATTATATATTTAAATAATAAAATTAATGATGAAATTATAAAAAATTCTAATATTTGAAAATGTACATTTATTTGAAATTATAAGATTTGTATATTAGTGTTTAATATATTTACTTGAAAATTATATGTTTAATTTCCTATATGGGCAAGAAAATTTATAATAAATTCCAATATAAATAAGGTCGTTTTATTATGATTAGTATATGGTAATTAAAGAGAATATATTATTTTTAATTATTATTATGCTAATTATGATTTCAATGTAATATGAATAATTATGGAATTAAGGAGTATATATTATTTTTAATAAAATAATATGTATATGTTTAATTTCGTTTAATTATGGATGTAATACATGTATGTTTAATTTCGTTTAATTATGTTCATAATATGTGTATCTGTAATTTTATTTAATTATGTTCGTAATATGTGTACCATTAGTTTTCTTAATTGATTAGATAAAATCTATATTACGAAAAGTATAAAAAATTTAATAAAAGTGCAATGTGTGAATTAATTTCTTAATTACCATAATTATTAAGATTTTATTCAAAATTAACTATTATTAGCATAATTTTATATGTGTAATAATATGTGAATTGAAATAATTTGTATAATTAATAATTTTATGGACGTAATAATCTGTGAATTAACGTAATAATTTGTAAATTGAAATAATTATCATAATTTTTTAATCTCCTTTAATTATGGACGTAATATGTGTATTATCAATTTCCTTAACTAATTAGATAAAATTTATATTACAAAAGTATTAATTCCTTAATAGCCATAATTTTTAAGATTTTATTCAAAAGTATTCAAAGGAAGTGCACGGGTAATTGATATTACCATAATAAATTTAGATGTTAAATACGGTTGGTAATTACCATAGATTATTTAGATGGTAAATAGTATATGGTAATTACCTATATAGATTACCATAATAAACGGATTAACATATTAATCAGTATTATAAAAAAGGGAGGAAGCCTTTTAGGTAAGATATATTAGGAAAAAGTATCAATTAATTAAAATATGATAGAAAAATTATTTTAGAGAAACTAGTATTTTCACCCGTGCGATGCACATAATTGATTTGTTATAATATATTAAAAATATTTGGCTCATGCAGGGAAATAGTATTTGTTATAGTATTTTTACTCATGCGATATCTTGAGGTACACTTATATTTTAATATTAAGTATAACTATATTAGGGAAAAATCACCTAGGAGTAATGGAATAAGCACTTAAGTATTTGTTGATTGACTGTAGAGAGTTGATATTCTGTGGACAAATAACAATGCATCAACCATAGCCTTAAAGAGCTTTTCCTTGTCCTAGGGATAGGTCGGAGGCAGAGACAAAAACAGAATCCATTACTAAACAATAAAGAGAAATATGAGAAATAGCAAAAAAAAAAAGGAAATATTCAATAGTAGAATAATTATTTGTTTTTGAGACTATTTATAGTGCAATTTTAATAATCAAATAACATGTATTTTATTAAAAATTATGAATTACCGATTTTTTGTCCCCCCTCATTTTTTCACAATCTTCCTTATATTCATACCCATTACATTCGGTATTGGTTCACGGAATCAACATCTTATGCTTAGAATAAAATCCAATGAAGAAAACAATGCTGACATAAAATAAGCCCATTAATTATATATCTCCAGTATGAATTGATGAACAAATAATAGTATAGTTTAATTTATATAGAAATTAAGGAAGAGAGAGAGGTTAAAAAGGTAAGAAATTGAGGGTGGTTTAGGAAATTTGGTTGATTAGTGGGGTGGGTGATGGGGTGTGTGTGTGTGTATATATATATATATATATATATATATATATATATATATATATATATATATATATTTAGGACATATGAGATCACTTGTTTAGGTAAGATCGTGAGATCAGATCTTGTGCATCCATGTAATAATTTAATGGTTTAGATTGATTTAAGATTCTAAGTTGAAGTGTGTGCGAACGGTGATAAAATGTGTGCGAATGGTGATTAAGTGTGTGCAAATGGTGATTAAGTGTGTGCAAACGGTGATTAAATGTGTGTGAACGGTGATTAAATTTGTGCG
>CM008333.1:22575815-22587268 GCA_002525835.2 Ipomoea batatas | reverse complement strand
GCTGGTGTTTTCATTCTCTTTTCCGGCGTTACATGTTTCAGATCGTTTGTGGGTTGGAGTCTAAGACTATATCAATGGCCAATGGCGGTGAGGGGAGTCGTCGGCATCGCAATCCCGTGTTCCAGGTGTTTTTTTTTGTTTTTTTTTTAATTCGTTGTTTGTGTTTTGTTTTCTGGTTTTCTTATTTGTTTTCTTATTTTGTTTATATAAAAAAGAATTTTGTTTGTTGGTTATGTTTTTTTGTTTTTTTTGTTTTGTTTTTAATTCGTTTTGGTTGTTCTTGTATTTTGCTAGTATTGCATCTTTGTTTTTTTGTAGATTTTTAGCCATTTTGTATTCCAATAATCTTAGGCAGTGTTTAGAATTTTAGGCAATTTTTGTATGACAATATGTATACTAGAATTTTATGTGTCCCAACATCTCATTTTACTAAAATTTTATTATTTGGAAAACTATTAATGCGTTTAAAGATTCCAACATTCTTACGAATAAGTCAGAATCATACACAGTATATTGAAAAAAAAATGGGGAAAGGTACGGATACATTGTTGCTGCTTGAGGAACAATTTTTTTTTATGTTTTCCTTCTACTTATTCATCTCAGTTCTTTTTGAGTATCAATGAAATTCACATTTACTATTAACGAAATCAACCACTCTAGGTTATTCATGGACTGATTCAAACTAAAAGGGCAATAACAATTGGGAGTTGAACTTGTAATCACGTGGTTACTGAAGAACTTGCTTAGTGTTGGGTTTTGAACCAGAGGTTACTAGCAGTAAGCACTTATGTTTAGATAATGATCAGAGGCATAGCTTAAACAAATAAATATAATACATACCTTTCCCGATTTTAATGTACGTACCTTTCCCGATTTTAATTAAATACTTAGTTTTGATTTCCTTGATTTTTTTAGTGTGTTTACCTTTTGTTTTTGTTTGTATACTTAACAGTTTGCTAGTTTGGTTAGGGTGTTTTAATTTCTGTAGTTGTTTATTTGTTTTCAGTTTTTTTTAGTTGAAGATTGTGTATATGATAGATTCGATTATTTGTTCCATACTTTTGTGATGGGGTGCAACAATTGTGTTTGACTATTAGTATTTATTGTGTGTCTTAGGATTTTTTTTATTCTTTTTTATTCTTTTTTTTTTGTTTCTATAGTTTTAGGTAGTTTGCTAGTTAGGTGTAGGTGTTGGAATATATCCATTTGTTTATTTTTTTTTAATAATTTTTTAGCAGAAGAATGTGGATATGATGGATTGGTTTCTTTGTTCCAAAAACTTTTGTGCCGTGAAGCAGCAATTACGTGACTATTTACTATTTATTGTTTGCCTTGTGTGAGCATTGTGCTTCATGATTTACTAAATATTTATTCAAATAATTACCATGGTTTTTGTAATTTTTGAGTACATATTTGCGTTTAATACTTAGTTTTGATTTCCTTATATTTTTTGAGTGTTTTTAGTATATTTGGAATTTTGTTTCTTTTTTTTTTTTTGTGTACTTTTATACAGTTTGCTAGTTGGTTAGGGTGTTTTAATTTCTATATTTGTTTATTTGTTTTCAATTTTTTTTGGTTGAAGATTGTGGATATGATAGATTCGGTTCTTTGTTCATAATAATTGTGTGACGAGATGCAACAATTGTGTTTGACTATTTAGTATTTATTGTGTGCCTCAAAATTTTTGGTTTATTTTTTTTTTGTTTCTATATTTGTAGGCAGTTTGCTAGTTCAGTCTAGGTGTTGGAATTTGTTCATTTGTTTTTTTTTAATAGTTTTTAGCAGAAGAATGTCGATATGATGAATTGGTTTCTTTGTTCAGAAAACTTGTGTGCTGTGGAGCAGCAATTATGTGTGACTATTTACTATTTATTGTTTGCCTTATAATTTACAACTTTTATTTTGTGCCGCATGACTTACAAACTAGCTAATCAACTTTCCATTGAGTTCACTTTATTTTTTTTAAAAGTATTTTCATTTACCTAAACATTAGACTGTTAGCTTTGAATTAATTATTTTGACATAAAGAATTAATTATTTGGTTAATTTTGACTATTAGCTATATTAAATATTTATATAGCTCTTTTTTCCCTTTATTATTTGAGACATGGGTGCCGCATGTGTTTCCATTGTGTGACTAGGGCCGATTTAGTGTTTTAGCAATGTTCCGTGGTGTGGTCTGGGGGTGTGTTTGTGGTTTTGTTATATTTTTGGGTTTAGCTTTCTGCGTGCAATGTGTGCCATGTTGTTTTAATGGTGTGCCATATTTGTTATAATGTGTTCTGCTAATCATTTTTCTGTGGTTGTTGTTGTTAGCAAAAAGTCAGTGGGGGGCACCTTTAGTGGGGTGTTCGTCTCAGCTTGAGAACGTTGATGATGATTTCGTTGATGCTCCTAATGTTTTTATGGACGAGGTTCCCCGAGATCCTTCGCCTGATGTTCCAGATGTTGGGTTAACTGCAGAACAACTGGCAGCATTTCCTACTTTTACAGTTAGGGTTTCACATGCCTATTTGGTAGATGTGTTGGAGGATCTCACCTCACGCCAGAGGAAGGATATCATTGCACTTGGGTTTGGTGGTCTCCTTGATTTGAAGTTTAAGAGGTTGCCTACTAGGTTGGGTCGTTGGTTGTTAGCAAATTTTGATCCTACTAATATGTGTGTTAATCTTGGGGAGGGTGAGGTCTTGCCAATCACTGAGGAAGACGTTAGTTCGACTATGGGGTTCCCGCGAGGCGATGGTGTTATATATAGGCGGGATCGGCATGCAAAGAGTAAGCTATTGAATGCTTGGCATCAAAAGTTTGGCAAGACTCGTTATGATGTCAAACCATCTGAGGTTTCAACCTTTATTCAAACTGATCTTGAGTGTGGCGAGTGGTTCTAGCGACATTTTATGATGTTGATGATTTCGACTTTGATTTCCTGCATGGGTAATGGATATTGCAATCAGGGTGTGTTCCATCATCTTGATGATGTTGAGACTATTCCGCATTTGAACTGATCTAGGTTTATACTTAAGGAGCTAGTTTCTACGCATGCGCTGTGGCGGGCGGGGTCTAATCCCCGATTTACGGGTCCTATTGTTTTCTTAATTGTGAGTGTTTGTTGAATGCTTTGCTTATTATGTTTCATCATCAATTATGTTTTGTGGATTATTTTCATTCATTTTAACTTGTTTTTTCCGTGTTGCTGTTTTTAAAAAAAATGCAAGCTATTGTATTTTGATCGCGTTCGGCCCACCGTTCGAGTATTGCCAAGGTCAATACCAGCATTTCGTGGATTAACAGAACAGATGCTCGAGTATTGCCCCATACAACGCCTAAATGCATTTAGTAACCAGGTATACGATGTTTTATCTTCTCTCGAGATGAGGCCAACTCCGAATGTCACACACTTTTTATGGTTGTCAATCCCTGTAAAAGGTACAAACACCATCCTATACCTGTACTCAAACCATAGTTGATACTCACATAGTTGGCCGCACGGCGACAACGAGTTAATACTGTTAATTAACTCAATAATATATGTACAAATTATTCGTTTACTAAATTTTTTTTTTTTTAAAATTAATCTTTACACAAATTTTTAATTGGCATTCTTGTTATGCATTCTAACCACACAACTTCCTATTAAGTGTCACACATTAGCCATAAAAACTATTATGAACATTGTAAATAGAACGAACCTGTTTGTGCGGTGCATTGCATCGAACGAAACCATTTCTCCAAACTGAAGGTAATTTTCCTTGGCTATTGGGTCACACCAAAACACTCCACACAGTTGCTGCTCGTCATCAACGTCGTAATCAAACGTGTATGTATCGAACAACGTTTTTTTCTTTGTGTATTTATCTACAATTGATTGTGCATCGGCCTCGTGTAGCTGCGCCTGAACATCTCTTCTACAATTCCTAAAGTCAACACATGTAGCACCAATGCTACCTTAACCACCGCCTAGTACACTGTATAAATCAAATGCTTTTGAAGTCCCTATGTTAGCCTTTTCACACGCTGCTATGAATGCTTGATGCCCGATTTTCAAGTTGCGGTTTATCTTGAGGAACGGTTTTGCCTCTTTGGCACATAAATGGTGTTTATGAGCTTCAGTAAATACATTAATTGCGTAATGTCCGTCTTTTTGTCCTTTCAAGGCACACCGAGCCATACACCCAACCCTGTTTTCAAATTTGCTCCGTTGGCCTCCCTTGTGGTAGTTTACCTTTGTGCCTTTGTCATTGTGTACCCCTCTCTTGAACAAAGCAAATACTTCACTTCTACATCTCGATATCGGTTCTTCTTCACTGTGCTGCCCCGTACATCAAATCCTACAAATGCGGCATATTCTTTGTAGTAACAAACACCCTCGTCTAACGTCTAAAAATGTTGCCCCAGGTAGGGTTTAATACTTTCATCACAATCAGGTATACATTCGTATTCCCCAACTTCGTGCTCTGCATTTTCGCACCCTTCACCCACATGCGCATCACCATTGATGTCTTCTTCATCTTCCACACATTTAATCCAAGTACGGCACATACTTTATCTCAGTTTGTAACTACTTAAAATTAAACAACACAATCCTTTACTATTTCACATACTATGTGGGTAATATTAAAACCAATAACAACCAATAGATTAATAGGTTAGGCTTCTTGAATCATTAAATATGTCACTGTTACACGCAAAAAAGACCATAAAAAACACATTCAGTCCGTTCTATGCTTTCAATTAAATATATTTCAGTAGTCAAACACAGTTTAGATAATCGTCACACATAAAATCTCAAATTGGCACACAATCGAATCCACCACGTTATGCTCTAATCATTTACAATCTATAAATTTTGACGGTGTCGCTTCACTCTATAACTTTAGACGGTGTGGCTTGAGTCTAACATACATTTAGTACCCTAGCGAAGTCACAAGTTTCAACTTATTTTTTGGTAACCTTGTAATGGACTAAAACTGAATATAGAGAAGTCTAGCGACATTGTATGAATTAAGGAAATGAAGAGTTTTAATCAGCATTATATTATTTGAATTGAGCTGCTAACTTCTAACTCTTTTAGTACATATGATACAGTATTAAACTAATGTTCTTTTTTTTTTTCCTTTTTTTTTTTACACAATTACACATATAATATGTATTTTATCATATGAATTAATTCTCACGGCATGTATGATTATTGCAATATTTTCTTCATTACTTCTTCGTCACCTCTATTCTTCTTGCACACTTCTAGACAGAATTTTATTCCACCATTAAACAATGGCAATGTAGAAAATACTCAAACTCCTAACTAAATTCCCAAGTATATACAGTAGCATAGTCACACACAATTCATGGTAACGGCACAACTAATCCCCTAGTTGGCACACACCGAAATATTCAATCCACAAGAAAGAACCATCATGTCCGCATTTTTCCATCTATTCAACCCATATATCAGCAACTTATCACATTAAAATACTAATCTTGGTATTTTCCAATCATGACGGAGCTCAACGATTCAAGGAATCAATACATACCTTGCATGGTAGTGGTGTCCGCGTTTTCGTGGGATGTTTGTCCAAAGGTTTGCTCCGAAATGACCTCTATGTCTGCCATGGTGAACTCAAATTCCAAAAGCTCCTTGTTAACACTCTCTTTAAGCTAAATGCTGACACTTTAGAAAACTCAGGATATACACGTTCCAAAAAACTCACCCTCATTCCATAATTAAAATGATCATCACATGTTATCTTTGTAATCCAAAATCATACCTTAATTACTACCAAATTCAATTTCTCTAATTTACCCTTAATTCATTTTAATCTGCTGTGTAATCCATTCGCATGCTTCATTTGGTAAGTCATGCAAGTTAGTCTAGGCATTTGGTTTTACTATCTAAATGTTTTAGAGTTAATACACAATATAATCCTCGACTATAGTGGTTTTACTCAATTTAGTCGTAAAGGACTTTTTTGTGCTCAATTTAGTCATCGACTTTGATAATTTTGCACAATATAGTCATTTGTTAAAAATTCTGTTAGTTCACTGATAGAAATAGGGTACTAATTGTAATTTCTACGTGGATCTTAATAGGGTACTAATTGTAATTACCATTAAGACTCTATTTCTAATCGTCCACTAACATTATTTTAACAAATGACTAAATTGGGTAAAATCATCAAAGTCGATAACTAAATTGAGCTCAAAAAGTCATTTATGACTAAATTAAGTAAACTACTAAAGTCGAGGACTATATTGGGTATTAACTCAAATATTTTATGAATAGATACTACATTGTATTAGAGTCAGTAGTACTCAAAAAAGAATGTTTTATATTTATTAATTGCAGATAAAATTGTTAATCCATTGTAAATTAATCAACTAAAACTAGCCAAACGTCTTGTGGTCAAACGGCATAGTTATGACCCTCCTAAGTGAAAGGTCACAGGTTCAATCCTCAAATTACAGAGACTACATTGTAATGGAGTCAATAATATTCAAAAAAAAACTAAAAACTATATTAAATTACCATAATTCTATTAGGCCTATGCAAGAGAGGTTGCACTCCTATATATAAATGGCATGTCACAATTATTCTTGTTGGTTTCGTGAGCCAAGTGGTCACTCAATGGGCCAACATAATCAATTTAGATCAATAAATTATAAATAATTTGAGAAGAAGAAAAAAAAAGAAAGACATAATAATTTTAACGTGGAAATTAAATTGTGAAAATCACGCTAAAATTTACTCTTTTATAAACATTTTGTATATGTATCATTGTGTCTTCTCCTTGGAGTGATGGAGCAGGTCATTGTCGCCGCTGCAGCCTTCGTCATCTTAATTCGCTTACTGGTACGGTTCTTCTCCTTGGACGGAGACGCGGTCTAAATTAAACCGAAACCACTTGAAAATCCATTTCAAACCCTATCCTTCTTCACTAAACAAGAGATCCGATAGATTTTGAAAAATGGAGTCTCCGCTCCGCCGCAATGACTCAATTTCAAAATAACCCGTCTTCGCCGGAGCTCATGCACAACATTTTTCTATCTTCTTCAATTCCTTGTTATAATAATATTATTATTATAATTGTTAAACCAAGTAGCTAGTAATTAATTTTGTTAATTAGATTTAGTCAATGTGTGGGTAATGCATCATGCATGACAGTATGTGGGTAATCAATGTGTGGCCATGATTGTAGCTTTACATGGACCACTTCATGAGCTAAAGTTTAGCTTTGTTTGTTGTGCATTTTGCACTATAAATAGGTGCATTACCGCATTTCATAAATTATCAATTAAAAATCATCTTTTTATCTATTTCTTTCTCTCCCAATTATATTTATATATATTATTATATAGATATATTATAGATATATTATATTTAGGTATTAGAGCCTGTCAACCTTCTAACCCCGAGATATTGTCCGTAGTGAAATATGGCCACAAATTTCAATATTGTCTAGTCGGGTCCCAAATTAGATGGGAAACTCGATTAGAATTATTGGCAAATTATGATGACCACACATTTGAATGCCCAGAATCTTTGGAGCTTTGTTGATCCCGGTCTACAAGAAGGAGTTGATGCAGCCGCTATACGGCGAGATCAATTAGCCTTGGGACAGATTCACCAAGGTGTTGCTTACTCAATTTTTGGGCAATTAGCTCGTGGTCAAACAGCAAAGAAAGCTTGAGACATCTTGAAGGTGTCACACAAAAGAGTCGATCCAGCACATAAGTCTAAGTTGCAGTCGTTGAGAAGGTTGTACGATCATTATGAGATGACCTCTACAGAAACTGTAGATACGTATTTCACTCGTCTTATTGATCAGGTGAATAAGATGAGGTTATATGGAGATACGATTGAAGATGGTGCAGTGGTTGAAAAACTTCTTCGAACTATGCCGATGAAATATGACCATGTGGTGGCTTCAATAACAGAGTCACACAAAACCGAGCTCTTATGAGTTGCAGAGCTGAAATGTATGATTGAAAGTCATATTGACAGGATTGAGTCAAAATCAGAACCACTAGCAGAAGAAGCTTTGAAGAGCCAAGTCACCCTGAATATGACTAGCCCTAATCAAAGAGGTGGAGGATCTGGTAGAGGTCGTAGAAGAAAAAAAGGAGGATTTAGAGGAAGAAGATGTGGTAACTCCAATCAAGGAGGAGGACGTGGTAACTCCAACCAAGGAAGAGGTGGAGGTAATGCCAAACAAGGTAAATTTCCATTTCATTGCTACAATTGTGGCAAGTATGGACATAAGATTGCAGATTGCTGGTACAATGAGGACAATGACAATCGTGGAAATCAAGCAAACATTGCTGAAAAGTCCAGTGACAGTTCTGAAACCTTACTATTGGCCAGTAATAATTTTTCTGCAGACGAAAACATATGGTTCTTGGATACTAGGTGTAGTAACCATATGTGTGGGAAGAAAGAATTGTTTTCAGAACTAGATGGATCGGTCCGGTCTGAAGTGACATTTGGCAATAAGTCAAAAGTGCCAATTTTGGGAAAAGGTAAAATCTCTATTCAGTTGAAAGATGGTACTCACAATTTTATATCCGATTTGTTCTATGTTCCTGACCTACACCAAAATTTTTTGAGTATGGGGCAGTTGTCAGAAAAAGGATATAAGATAAATATCACACAGGGGTGTTGTACCATTGTGGATGCTAAGGGAGTTTTGATTGCAAAGGTAAATATGTCCCGAAATCGACTATTTTCTTTGAAAATCAATCATGCACTTCTTGCTTGCTTTAATTCTGAAATTTGTGATGATAATTTGTTATGGCATATACGATTTGGACATTTCCATTTTTCTAGATTAAACTATCTAGCGAAAAAAGAGCTTTTTCTGATTTACCTGTTGTGAATGTCCTTGATCGTATTTGTGAGATTTATTTCATTGGGAAGAAGCATAGATATCCCTTCCCCGTGGGCAAGTCAAGGAGAGCCGCAAAACAGTTGGAGATTATTCACTCAGACATGTGTTCATTGGAGGTTCCCTCACATGGAGGTTGTAAGTACTTTGTTACTTTCATTGATGATTTCAATAGGAAAACATGGGTTTACTTTCTGAAGCAAAAGTCTGATGCATGTGATGTTTTCAAGCAATTTAAGACTTTTGTTAAAAAGCAAAGTGGTTATGAAATCAAAATCTTGAGAACTGATAGAGGTACATAATATATTGCTTGTGATAATTTTCTAAAAGAGAAGGGTATTCAGCACCAGATGACAGCTAGATACACTCCACAACTAAATGAAGTGGTTGAGAGGAAGAATAGATCAATCATGGATATGGTGAGGTGCATGTTGAAATCTAAAAATCTGCCTAAGCCTTTTTGGGTAGAGGCTGTTGCTTGTGTTGTCTATGTATTGAACAGGTGTCCAACTAAAAGAGTGCGTGACAAGACACCTGAGGAAGCTTGGAGTTGGAGAAAACTCTCTATAAGAAATCTCAAGGTTTTTGGATGTTTGGCATATGCACATGTGCCAGATCAATTGAGAAAGAAGTTGGATGATAAAGGTGAGAAGTGTATATTCATAGGTTATAGTGACGCTTCAAAGGCTTATAAATTATACAACCCTGAAACTAACAAAGTTGTTATAATTCGTGATGTCACTTTTGATGAATATAGTGCATGGGATTGGTTAGCTAAAGATGAAAGGTCAGTTGTTGAAAATATTGTTGATGAGCAACCAATTCCAGATAATGTCCAGTCTCCTTCGCAACCAAAGTCGTCTGTTCGACGATCTAAACGCGAGCATCAATTACCATCTCGCCTGCAGGATTATGTTGTGGGTCATGATAATGACCTGTCTGATGAAGAGATTGTTCAATTTGCTCTTTTTTGCATATTGTGACCCTCTATCCTTTGAGGAGGCTGCTACAGAAACTCATTGGCTTAAGGCGATAGATGAGGAGATTCGTGCCATTGAAAAGAATGGTACCTGGGAATTAACATATTTTCCTCCTGGAAAGAAGCCAATTGGAATAAAGTGGATTTATAGGACGAAGTACAAGTCAAATGAAAAAATTGACTGCTTTAAAGCGCGGTTGGTAGCAAAGGGCTACAAGCAAAAACCAGGTATTGATTATTTTGAGGTTTTTGCTCCAGTAAGTAGACTTGATATAGTTCGAATGATTATTTCTCTTGTTGCTCAAAATAATTGGAAATTGCATCAAATGGATGTCAAGTCTGCTTTTTTTGAATGGTTTTCTTGAAGAAGAGATATATGTTGAGCATGCAGGATTTGTGAAGAAAGGGAAGGAACATAAAGTTTACAAGTTGAGAAAAGCTTTATATGGCTTAAAGTAGGCGCCTAGGGTATGGTATGGTTGCATTGACTCATATTTTATTGAAAGTGGTTTTACGAGATGTCCTTATGAACACACTTTGTATGTCAAATGCACTGATTCTGGTGATGTTGTTATAATTTGTCTGTATGTTGATGATTTGGTTTTTACTGGAAATAATTTAAAGCTAATCTCATAATTCAGGGAGGCACTCATTAATAGATTTGAAATGACTGATATGGGTTTTATGTGTTACTTTCTTGGCCTTGAGGTTGTTCAGATGGATGGTGGAATCTTTATTTCACAAAAGAAGTATGCAGCTGATATCTTGAAAAAGTTCAAAATGGAAAACTATAAACCAGTGTCAACTCCGATAGCTGAAAAGTTAAAGGTGTCCAAAGATGAGTATGGTAAGAATATAATGTGAATGTTACAGCTTATAAAAGCTTAATTGGGAGTTTAAGGTATATGGTGGCAACGATGCCGAATATTTCTTTTGGAGTTGGAATACTTAGCAGATTCATGGAGGAACCAAAAGAATCACATTGGACTGCAGTGAAGCGAATTCTGAGATATGTGAGTAATAATAATGGAATTTTTTACTCTACTAATGAAGTTGCGGAACTTGTTGGATATACAGACAGTAATTGGGCTGGAGATGTTGAGACCAGAAAAAGCACATCAGGATATGCCTTCTATCTTGGTTCAGCCATATTTTCTTGGTGTTCAAAGAAACAGTAGATTGTAGCACTTTCAACCGTAGAAGCAGAATATATTGCAGCAGCAAATTGTGCTACTCAGGCAATTTGGTTGAGAAGAATTTTGGAGTTTTTACAATACAAGCAGGAAGCACCTATAACTATTTTCTGTGACAACAAATCTACAATTTCGTTGTCTAAGAATCCTGTCTTTCATGGTCGCAGCAAACATATTGATATCAAGTATCACAAAATCAAAGAGTTAATTGGTTGCTGAAAAACAAATCAACATTGAGTATTGTTCAAGTGCCTGTCAAGTTGCTGATATCTTTACGAAGCCATTGAAGACAGAGACATTTCTCATATTATTGAAGAAGGATATTGGGATGACGAATATATCTAGCTTGGTTTAAAGGAGGCAATGTTATAATAATATTATTATTATAATTGTTAAACCAAG
>CM008333.1:22540321-22550796 GCA_002525835.2 Ipomoea batatas | reverse complement strand
ATTCGAGCATTAGTGGAGGCAATTGTTGACTCTTTGTGCTTCAGAGGCGGAACGAAAAACTCACAAATAGTGAAGTCAGGATTTTGTTTGTATTAATGGTATTTATTACGTTTGTAGGGTTTTCTCAACCTATTGATGCACAAAGAGTATCATCTATGTGAGAGTGTAAACTGGGACACCGAGTGCCACTAGACTACAAAGTCTATTTCATTTGGATTATAAACATAGCTACTAACGTAATTTGAAAGTAATATATCACGAAGGACTAAATATAGAATACTTTAATTTGGATAAATTAGGACCCAAATTTATTCAATGCTTTTTAAATAGCAATTAAGAGACTAAAAGTACCTTTTACCAATTTACCCTACTAACAAGAAAATGTAAGGGTTTTAGTTTTTTTTTTCTTTTAAAAAATTAATTTGCCGTTACATTCCTAATTATAGATAATACTTTATTCCCAAAAGGTTGAATTTCTAATCCCAATAGACCCTGCGCCCCGCCCGACATACCATCTGGGAGGACTCGAGAGGTTGCTCCCACACTGCCGCTAGTGAAACTTGGTCCCTAGTCTTTATTCGTAAACTTCACCCATATTACCGACTAAGCTGCCATGCTGGCTAATTATAAATAATACTTGCTGACATGAAATATTGTATTGTATTGTGTGTATTCTTTTGAAAAATTAACCAGTGTTGTTGTTAGTCAATTCATTCATAAATAATCGATAGATTTTTTTAAGAAAAAAAGAGTTACGAAATTACATAATTTAATACAAACATCTTATTATTATTATTGGAAATGTCTAGGTGATACGCTCATGGGTCCAAATTTTACTATGAGTCCGCAATTTCAATTTGATGTGATTTATACATTTCTTTTTCATGCAAGATAGGTCCTCAATTTTTTGACATGTAGAACAATATTGTGTTTAGGTGTAGTTACATAATGCATTAATTGAATGATTGTATTAAAATATTGGAAAATTACTAAATAAGCCCATAAATTATTTAACAAAAGTCAATTGCACACATAAATGGAAAATTATACCATGCACCACGGTGCACATAGCAATGTGCACCACATACCTAAACGACGTCGTTTTGAGCATTGTAAACTAATCATCCGTTTTTTTGGAAATCACGTTTCCCGTTTCGCCCGGTCTCTGTATTTATGTTAATATTCTGTGTATTCCAGGCAATCATTATGTGTATTCTAGGCAACCGTTATGTGTATTCTAGGCAACCGTTATATGTATTCATGTTAATAACACATGTTGTGATGTGTTTGTGCATTCGAATGTTTAGGAGGATGAATTCTGTGTATTTTGTGTCAATATTCTGTGTACTCATGTTATTAACACACGTTATGATATGTTTGTGCATTCGAATGTTAGGAGGATGAGTTCTGTGTATTTTGTGTCAATATTCTGTGTATTCTGGGCAAACATTCTGTGTATTATAGGCAAACGTTCTGTGTATTCTATATAATGATTATGTGTATTATAGATAATGAATTCCCTGGAGTCATTCGCGTCCACTAACATCTGTGTATTTTGTGTCAATATCCTGTGTATTCTGGACAAACATTCTGTGTATTCTAGCGCTTCTTTTTTTCTTCCTATTTTTCTTCTAGCGCGTTCTCGTTTTTTCTAGTTACTGCTACTCTTTTTTTNTGATCTCTAATGCACAAAGCGCTTTTGTTCCGGAGAGGCTCATAACGAACAACATCATGTTAGCACATGAGGCCCATCACTTCCTGAAATGAAAGACACAAGGCAAGGATGGTATGGCAGCTCTAAATTGACATGAGCAAGGCCTACGAACATGTTGAATGGCGGTTCCTAAGAGCTGTGATGAACAAACTGGGATTCGATTGCAAGTGGATTGATTTAATGTGTGAGACAGTCTGCTCAGTCCAGTACCGTATCCTACACGAAAATAACAAACTAGGACCAATCATACGAGAGAGAGGTCTGCGCCAAGGCGATCTCTTGTCACCATACCTCTTCCTATTCATTGTCGAAGGTCTGAGCGCACTAATTGAAAGCCATACTCAAAGTGGCATGTTGCATGGAGCATGTGTGGCGAGAGGTGCACCACCAATATCTCATTTTCTATTCGCAGACGATTGTTTTTTATTTTTGCTCGCAACTACCACAGAATGCGCAATAATGAAAATGATTATGGGAGTGTATTCAGCAGTCTCCAGTCAAAATAAATTATGAAAAATCATTGGTGCATTTTAGCTCTAATGTGCAGGATCAAACAAAGAGGGAGGTGGTGAGGGAATTGTGCGTTGTTGAAGGTGACACAACAGACAGATATTTAGGGTTACCCTTGTTGATTGGTAGAATGAAGAAGGAAATATTGAGGTTTTTAATAGAAAAAGTGTTAACAAGAATACGAAGTTAGAACTCTAGATTTCTCTCACGAGCAGGAAGAGAAATATTAGTGAAGAGTGTAATTCAGGCAATGCCATCTTATGCCATGATGGTATTTCTTCTACCAGTGGGCTTATGCAAGCAATTGAAACCACCATGAATGAATATTGGTAGACAACGTATCCCACCATAGGTAAAAAATTTCGATTGGCAATTGGCTTCAACTTATCTCCCTACTCGAGATGCCCTGAGCAAGAATCAAGTGCATTGCCCACTATTATGCCACATGTGTGGGAGGACGGCGGAATCATCATACCATCGCTTTGTAAATTGTCAAGAGGTGACAAAAAATATGGCAGAAACTGGGTGTGCCAGTTGTTAGAGTGTGGCTCAAATTAAATGTAGCATTCTCCTACGTACCATGGAACATTTTCCCACGTAATGCCGCAAGCCATGTACTGCCCATTTGTTGCGCCATTTATCCACTTCATGCCTGCGCATTTCTCTCATTTCTTTTGTATAAATAGGCCAATGCCTAATCTCAACTGATTCATTCATACATCAACCAATTGTATTCATCCCTTCTTTTGTTTCTTTCTTCCTCACTTAGCGCGCGCGCACACACACATATATATATATATATATATTATATTTTCCCAATTTAGTAATTTCCTTATTTGTCATTTCTATTGTTTTCTCTATTATTTAACTTCTATAATTCTCAATTTTCGATCATTCGCTTCCGCATTATTCTGTTATATTCCTAACAAGTGATATCAGAGCCATGTTTAATTGATAATTATTTTCAAAGATGTCGACTGTTACCAAGTTTGATATCGAGAAGTTCGACGGGAAAATTAGCTTTTCTATCTAGAAGGTTCAGATGGAAGTCGTTCTAACCCAGAACGGTTTGAAAAAGCGCTAGCTGGGAAGAAGAAGAAACCAGCTACAATGACAGATGAAGACTGGGAAGATTTAGATGACAAGGCACGTTTAACCATTCGATTGTGCTTGTCTAAAGCGATTATACGTGAGGTGGTAGGTGAGATAACTGCGTCAGATTTATGGTCCAAGTTGGATTTGCTCTACATGGACAAATCTCTGGCAAACACGCTGCGCCTGAAGGAGCGGCTGTACACAATCCGTATGACGGAAGGTACTTTAATTCAATCTCACTTTGATGAATTCAATTCTATTTTATTGGACTTGAAAAATATTGATGTCATAATTGAAGATGAGGATCATGCTGTTTTATTGCTTGTTTCTCTCCCTAAATCATACAAGCATTTCAAAGAAATTATGCTATATGGTAATACTCTTGATGTCCTAACTTTCGACAATGTTAAGTTGAACCTATTGTCCAAAGAAAAGTTTGACATAGAAATTAAGTCTTATGACAAAGGTGAAAGCTTGATTGTTAGGGGTCGTTCAATTGAAACAAAGAGTAGCAATAAAAAATCTAGGTCCAAGTCCAAAGGACATAAGTCTAACAAGAAGCATGGTCATGATGTGACTGAATGCTTTAAACTGAAAAATAAGCAAGAGAGAGAGAGAGAGAGAGAGAGAGAAGAAGTCTGCTGAAGCTAGTGTTGTTGAAAGTGATTCAAAAGGCGATGTTATGTTATCTGTTAGCTCCAGTGACAAATGGAGTGAAACTGAGTGGATTTTGGACTCTGGTTGTACATTTCACACGTGTCCTCACAAAGATTGGTTCATCTTTTTGGAACAGTTGATGGTGGAGTTGTCTTAATGGGTAATGATACCCAATGCAAGGTTAGTGGAATTGGAAGTGTGCAGATTAAAACTCATGATAATGTTATCAGGGCTCTTACTAATGTTCGGTATATTCCTGATTTGAAACGCAATCTGATATCCTTGGGCACCTTGGAATCTCTGGTGTGCAAGTACATAGCTGAAGGTGGAGTTTTGAAGGTTATAAAATGCTCTCTTGTTCTCATGAAAGCTTCTTGTTCTGGAAGCTTGTACGTGCTCCACGGCAATACTGTGACATGTTCAGTAGAGGTATCTGATGCTGATCTCACTCAACTATGGCATATGCGTCTAGGGCATATGAGTGAGAAAGGCATGCATATCCTGAGCAAGAAATGTCTCCTATGTGGTTCAGGTACCGGTAAATTACAATTTTGTGAGCATTGTGTTTTTGGGAAACAAAAGAGGGTCAGTTTCTCTACTGCTACACACCGTACCAAAGATGTATTGGAATATATACATTCTGATTTATGGGGACTGACTAAAGTACATTCTATGGGAGGTTGTAGATATTTTATGTCTATTATTGATGACTTTTCTCGCAAAGTTTGGGTATATTTCTTGAAACACAAAAATCAAGCATTTTCTATTTTCAAAAAGTGGAAAATACTTGTCGAGACTCAGACAGGGAAAAAGGTCAAGAAGCTCAGGACAGACAATGGCTTGGAGTTCTGTGAGTCAGATTTCAATGAGTTCTGTGCAGCACAAGGAATTGCTAGGCACAAGACCTTGACTGGAAAGCCCAGCAGAATGGTGTTGCCGAACGTATGAACATGACTTTGTTATAGAGAGCTCGTTGTACGCTCTCTAATGCCCGGTTATGGAAATGGCGCGATTTTTGGGCCGAGGCCGTTTCTACTGCTTGTTATTTGGTAAATAGATCTCAACATTAATCCCTCAATTTCAAAATTCCAGAAGAAGTTTGGTCAGGTAATCCTGTTGACTACTCTATGTTAAGAGTTTTTGGATGTCCTACTTATGCTCATTCCAGTACGGGTAAATTAAACCCGAGAGCTGTCAAATGCATTTTTCTTCGTTATGCTTCTGAGTCAAAAGGGTATCGTCTATGGTCTCTTGATTCTCACAAGATCATTCTAAGTCGAGATATCACTTTAGATGAAAATGCACTACTTTCTTCTAGAAAAGATCGTGTTATTCCCAGTACAGGTGATACGCAGAGTACTAGAGAGAATGTGGACTTTGAGTTCAAGCTTATTAATAGTGTTACTACCACTGATGGTAATACTAAAGATGATGCATCTACTAGTACTGCACCTCTCGTCGAGTCACAATGAGAGTATTCTATTGCCCAAGATCGACCTCGGAGGACAATTAAAAAACCTACTAGGTATGCTACTAGTGATGATGAAATCCACTTGGTTGCTTACGCTCTTTCAGTCGCATAAGAGGTTGATGGTAATCCATCCTGCTATTCTAAAGCTCTTCCTATTGCTAAGTTCAAACAGTGTTTGAGTTTAGTCCGCTGTTCCAGTTATTCTACAATAAATTTGATCCAAGGTGGGGATTGTTAGAGTGTGGCTCAAATTAAATGCTGCATTCTTCCACATACCATGCAACATTTTCCCACGTAATGCCGCAAGCCACGTACTGCCCATTTGCTGCGCCATTTCTCCATTTAATGCCTGCGCATTTCTCTCATTTCTTTTGTATAAATAGGCCCATGCCTAATCTCAACTCATTCATTCATACATCAATCAAATGTATTCATCCTTTCTTTTATTTCTTTCTTCCTCGCGCGCGCGCGCACACACATACACACACACACACACACATATATATATATATATATTTCCAATTTAGTAATTTCCTTATTTGTCATTTCTATTATTTTTCCTATTATTTAACTTTTATAATTCTCAATTTTCGATCATTCGCTCCCACATTATTTCGCTATACTCCTAACACCAGTAACTGCTCACATGGCTGGCAGTGTGATAGAGTGACTTTTTGGGTGCCTAGAAATGCTTGATGAAGACTCGTGTAAGATGGTTGTCATCTGTTGGGGTCTGTGGAATAGCAGAAATGACTCTTTATGGAATGGACAACCGTTTGATACCAATAGGGTCATGAACTCATCTCTTAGTTTTCTGACAAACTGGAGAGAGGCCAACAAGGAGATGAAAATGTTAGGAACAAATGAGAGCCAACAGGAATGCTAGACAAGGACGGAACAGGAAAGGATCAAGGTAAACTCCAATGCAGCCTTCGATCATCGTAGAGGCACCACGGGCTTCGGTTTGGGTTTTGAGGAATGAAGAAAGCGCCTTTATTGCAGCCAAAGGGGTGAATCAAACTGGCACCTATACAATCGAAGAAGCAGAAACTGTAGGAGTCTGAGAAGCGCTAAGTTGGATCAAGGAGCTAGGTGTGAACAATGTTGATATTGAGATGGACTTGCAGCTGGTCTTCTACGCCATCAAATCTGGGATTTAGATAGAATTATTGATGATATTAAAGAAATTGCATACACTATAAATGATGTAAGTTTCTTTTTTGTTAGGCAATATGTGAATTGCGCCGTCCACACTGTGGCAAGGGAGGCCGTTTCTGCGTCAGGTTGTAGGGAGTGGATCTTAACTCCCCTTTCTTTCCTTGTTGACAGTTTACAATTAGACTTAATGCATTACGCATTGTTGATAAAAAAAATTATAAAAATAACGAAATAACGAAATAACAAAAGAATAATACCAGTACACCACTTACAACACAATGAGATTTCAATAATGATTTAACCCCTCAATTTAAAAATAAACATTAGTGGATATGGCAATTATATAATTTTAATTAGATTTTGTCATGTGGTAAGAAGGAAAAAGATTTTTTTGTTTATCGTAAAAGTAAAATTAGAATTTAGTTTTGAAATAATAATAATAATTAATATTTATTGTCGCAGAGTATATTGTAATATTGAAGTCAGCTTAGCTGGGTGTGTTTTGAGTGGCCCCAGGCAAATGAAGGCATCCAACTAGCTCCTATCTGGATCAGAGATGATACACATGTATCACATTATTGTTGCCACAATTTATAAAAAGCTAAGAGAAGCTAAATATAACCATTTGTTATACCACAGATCAGGTTCATATATATTGCATTGTGAATTGTGATACAAAAATTTTGTACCTTCATTTACCACATTCTATACATGTAAACAAATAACTTGATAATTGTTGATAGATAATATGATAACTACAAGTACAGAAACTATCAACTGCAAGTACAAAATGTATCAACTATAGATGCAAAATATGAATATTATTTTTGGACCAGATCTATAATTCAAGGTAAACCTTAGTCCATGGTATAATTTGCCAAAGACAACCACTTGCAGTCCACTTGTACACTCTAGCTCAACTCATTCTGGGTCATTCTACTCAAACAAGTTAGTAGACAATGAAATGCCAAACAAGCAAGAAGAATCTGATTTTTTTTTTTTAACTTGCAAGCCTGTGACAAGTAGTCCCCATTGTTCCTTGTCAGAAGCTCACTCACAATTATGAACCTTTGTTTATGTGGGTTTTGATAGAAGCTTAATTGGCAAATTTTTATATCTTACTGTTACTAGGCTAGACATAGCATGTGAAGTGCAACAACTTAGTTAATTTATTGACAAACCTATTAATGAGCAACATTTGATGGTAGCTCATAGGGATTATATTGTAAGGTACTTAATGGCTACTTCAGATATCGTGCCCGAGAAGAAGACTCAATAAAGACTTTAATAGTCTGTCATCGTGCCCGGACATGGCATGTCCCACTGCAACATACAAAAACTTCATCCGACAGAGACGAGATGAGTATAGACAAAATAAAAGAATCTTGGCGGATCAAATTTTTGACCGCATGATTGGCTACAACGGAGCACTCATCTGAAGCGGCTATAACGGAACACTCATCCAGAGCCTTAATAAATGAAACTGGACACAATAATGTGCCATCAATGTATCCACTAACACTTTGACGGTAGAGAAGGTAAATAAGTTAAGTCTTCCAAAAAATATAGTTTTAATGGAGATAAAGTGATGGACTGTTTGTAGGGTATTTGTCGGGGTTGTGGTTGGATAGACAATATCGAAGATGATGCAAGAAGAGGAGATGGTGTCACCGGCCAGCGGCGGCCGTGGTTTTTTTTTTTTTTTTCTTGGTAGCGTTTGTAGTCATTGATCATTTGGTCTACTAATACTGGATGAGAACAATAGTTCTGGAAATAATATTATTATTGATCTATCCATGATGTTTGAAATACAGGAAGATATGTATAGTATTTATAATAAGGATACAAAAGAGCCTCAATTCGAATCTAATCTAAAAATATAATATGTCTCAATCAAGGTTATATCCTTGATTTATGTCCCTCTTTTTATATGCTAATAAATGTATACATTTTATTTTAAATGTTGTACACTTCAATGCTATTAGACAAAATTGTCCATACTATATTTTTCTTATACAAAATTACCCTCACATCGTTATAACACCGTTAGTTTTTAACTCCACCATTATTACCATACACCTATATATATACATCATATCTTTTTCCTATTCCTTAATTATCATTTTATTAAAATCATTATATAATTAATTTAATGGTTGATTATATTTTAATTAAATTTTTATAAATGGTAAATCATATATGTCTGAGTATAAAATACATATATTATTTGTGTATATATAATTCGAAATTAAAATTTTAATTATTTATATTTATTAATATTTTAATATTAGGTATGAATTTTTGCGCATCGCGTGTACAAAATACTAGTATAAATGATAAATGATAATATTCCAATAATATAAAAAAAAAAAAGAAGGAATTCTAGTGTGGCTTCAAATAAAAGCAACTAAGTGCATTGTAAATTTGTAATTGCACAGTCTAGCCCAGCTCATTCTATTGAGTGCAATTGTGTTCCACGTGTTAGTGCTTAGTTGGAGTATATAAGCTTGCTATTTCTTTTGTAATTCATTTTTTTTTCTACACAAGCTCTGTACACAAACTCTTTTATCAATGAATCTTTCTACGTCCATTTTTATTGAAAAAAAAAAAGAAGAAAGAAAACAAGAGCAAGAGATGAAGAACAAAGACAGAAAATAAACAATACATAATTTAACTTACGTAGTTTAGTAATGTGCCTATATCTATAAAAATGAAGAAGCTTTTAATTAATTGTGATGATAATGCATTCAAAGTTATAAGCGTCATATTTATATGTAACCCTAATTAATATGGTACATTTACAAAATTACCCATGTATTATATGGCGAAGCTGGTGTCCTTGCACCCTCGACCCACTAAGCAAACCCAAATCGGATGTGAGTTGTTGCCACTCTGTGTTGTTCCATTCCACTATGCTCCTGCACTTGTCATGCATCTTTTAGTAACTTACGAGCTACAAAGACAAGTGTTATCACTCTGTTATGCTCCATTTCACTATGGTCCTGCACCTGTCATGCATCTTTTTATAACATATATATAAGGCATACACAACACCTTCTGTTCAATATCTTCATGCTTTATATGTTGAAACTTTTTTTTTGGAGTACTATTGATTCTAAAAACAATTTTCACTTGTGAGAAGATTACATGCACAATCACTTAAAAAAGTGAAATGTTAGAAGATTACACATCACTTAAAAAAGTGAAATTCAAGTGTAATTCTATCAATATTATTATCATTATACCAATTAAAAATTTAATTAGATACAACTAAGAATCATTATATTTTATTATAGTTATTATCTCAGAAGATAAGAAACGATGTTTTATTTTTTGAAAATAATCACTTAATATAAATGCATCATAATGTACAAATAAGAAAAGAAAATAACAGTCTGGGGATTATGCCCAATTATGGGAGAAGAGACTAAGATTTGAAATTCGTTCGGCAGCAATAGTGTAGGGATTGTATCTAAAGTAGGTAAATTTTTTGTGTATACCGGCATTTGGCCCTCACATGCTTTGTTAGATCGGAACGTGAAGGACCTTTGGGGTTGAGGATTCGACTTTTTGGGAGAAAAAGAAAAGAAAATAGCAACCATTATATTAATATTTTATAACAAATCCACAAAACTACCCGTGTCAACCCCAAAAACTAAACGTGACATATAGAGCTCCATTCTTTCCTGCCTACTTTTCTCAAAATAACTTTGTATAGTGGATGTTTTCAACTTCATTTTATAGATGTTGTATATATGTTATCATCACTATAGTGAAGGTTGACTTTCGGATTGAAAAGTGTTTTGCTCCAACAAACGTTGACCTGATCAATTTGAGGAAGTTAGGAAGTGAATGGGGGTTGGGATTCAT
>CM008333.1:22419779-22439335 GCA_002525835.2 Ipomoea batatas | reverse complement strand
GTTTTCGACCAAACCAAGCCATATCACCCATGACCATGGACCAAGGAGGTGGGAAAACCGCCGAAAACCTTTGCTACATTTTATTTTATTTTATTTTTTATTTTTTTATTTTTTTATAAATTCTATTTTTTTATTAAATACCATTATTTTAATAACTATTATAATTTTTTATATTTTAAATAAAACAATTACAATGTTTAATTATACAATTCTATTCATTTTCCAGAAAATGAACCAAACACACAAAGACAGTTTTCCATAATACATCCAAACACTGGAAATGAAACTGTTTTCCGGAAAATGACTCATTTTCCAGAAAACATTTTCCAGAAGTCATTTTCCTGCTTTCCAAACGGACCCTTAGTTCAAGTTTGAACTACAGTGTATGTATAGCGAGGTATTCACTATCATTTTTTTCATTAATGAAATATGGTAAAATCATCCAAAACATCCACATAAATAACATGTCATCATTTTTTCTAATTTTATTTTTCCATGTCATCAAATTAGATGGGTAACTTGTTAGAAATAGGCTAAACATTCTAGATGAAAAATTAGTAAGAGTATAATGGCCTAGATGGACCATATTTTAGTTCATGATGCTAGATGAACAATCAATGGTAGTACATGAGCCTATTTGACCCTTTTGCCTAGATTTTTCTATGATAATCACATAATAGCAAATCTTATAGAGTCTACAACAAAAGAACCAAGAATATTGTGGAATTAGCCATTGTAATGTGGTTGTAGATTCATATATAGAGTCAATCTGAGTAAAAGTTTACACATCCTAACAGAAACGCTAGAGCAAAAGATGCTCCTACAAAATCATAAGATGAATGATGAGTGCTTAATTGTTATACTTATGCATTTATTGATCAAATTTGGGTTAGTATTGCTTTAATTTTGATCAAAATGGCCAATTATGCAATAAAGTATGTAGGGAGAGGCTTATGGAAGCAATGCTGAGTTTTATGGGTAAAAAGGCCAATACCAAGAACAAAATGGAGAAAAAAAGTGTAAAATAGGATGAAAGCTAAAACAACGTCATCACATAGGGTATTACACGCACCAGTAGCTCGTAAGGAACAAATTCAGTAACCCAATCTTTGCCATCACGAGTGGTCATCACGCGTAACTAGAGTCCGTGAAAAGAACTTGCAAGAGGCATTGAGTTCTTCAATGGCAGACATCCAGTTGTTCATATCAATAATGTGATCCATAATCGACTGAATTGAACAATGAACCAAAGAATTGAATGCTCTGCAACTGCGAATTGAATGAGCAAAACAGACAGATCAAACTTGAATAACAACGCTGAAGAATGATAGAAAAATTTACCCGGCTTGACTCTTCTTCCCAGGCCTCACCTTCTAAAAATTTCAATGTGTTCTCTCTTTCATCTTCTTTGCTGTGTATGACTTATATGCCTGTTATATTCTCTTTGTCCATTTGCGTCGATTGAAGAAGCTTCGGCCCTCCTGGCTGCAATGGAAATACACTTTTATAACCCAAAACAATGTCCTTCTAGCTTCATGGTCCTTTCAACCTAATGTCAACACCAATGCTTCTATCCCCTGCTTCTGATATGGTATATCATGTCACCGAGGTAGCATCAACCGACTGAATCTTACAAATTCAGGCATCAGCGGCACACTCTATGACTTTCCCTTTTTTTCTCTTTCAAATCTTGAGTTTCTTGATCTTATCATGAATAATTTATCTGGGACGATACCCAACAAGATAAGTGTTCTTACTCAACTCGTCTATCTTGATTTGTCAATCAATCAATTCTCTGGTCGAATCCTGAGCAATATGAGATTTTTGACAAACCTTCAAACACTCCATTTGTTTGATAACAAGTTGAATGGCTCAATCCCTGGGAAATAGGCCAGTTAGTCTCACTCACTGAACTTGCTTTGTATTCCAACAATCTTGAAGGCCCTATTCCCACTTCTTCAGTTTGAACAACTTGACTTCTCTCTTCTTTTATGAAAATCGGCTCTCTGGTTCTATCCCTCCCTAAATTGGGAATCTTCTAAACCTCGTGGAGCTTTAAGCGAATACAAATCGATTTTCCGGCGAAATTCCGGCCACATTTGGTAACCTGACTAACCTCAGGGTACTGTACCTTTTCAAAGATCAGTTAAGTGGCGCCATCCCACCGAAAATCGGGAAAATTAAACCGCTACAGAAGCTTAGCCTCCACTCAAACAATCTCTCCGGCTCAGTTTCTCCGTCAATTGGAAACTTAACAGGCCTAACCCTCCTACATCTCTATTGGAATCAACTCTCCGGTTTCACTCCCAAAGAGGTGGAGAATCTTAGGACCTTTAGGATCTGAGAAATTTCCCTTGATTATCGGGGATGGAACCGTCGAGACTTTTCAGCCGGAGAAACAGAACCTCCAATTTACTCAGATTCCAGATCGTCGCCGGAATTGGACCGCCAAGCCAATTCATGCTCAATTCGAGATCGTAAAGGCCCCTGAGATTCCTCACCTCTTGGGGAATGGAACAGGAGAGTCGATTCCCATAGAAATGTAGGAGGGTTAGGCCGGTTAAGTTTCCGATTGACGGAGGAAGGGAGCCCGAGAGATTGTTTGAGGGGAGGTTAAGCGGTTTAATTTTCCCGATTTTCCGCGGGATGGCGCCACTTTACTGATTTTTGAGAAGGTACAGTACCCTGAGGTTAGTCCGGTTCCCAAATGTGGCCGGAATTTCGCCGATAAATTAGTTTGTATCCGTGTAAACCTCCCCGAGGTTGGGGAGATTCCCAATTTCTGGAGGGATAGGATCAGAGAGCCGATTTTCGTAAAGAAAGAGAGAAGTCGAAGTTGCTCAAACTGTCTAAGGAAATAGGAATAGGGCCTTCAAAATTGTTGGAATACATAGCAAGTTCAGTGAGTGAGAGTAACTGCCCTATTTCCTCAGGGATTGAGTCATTCAACTTGTTATCAAACAAATGGAATGTTTGAAGGTTTGTCAAAAATCTCATATCGCTTTGGATTGGACCCGAGAATTGATTGATTGACAAATCAAGATAGATGAGTTGAGTAAGATCACTTATCTTATTAGTATCGGAGTCGTAGAGCGTGCTGCTGATACCTGAATTTGTAAGATCCAGTCGGTTGAAGCTACCTCGGCAACATGATATACCATACCAGAAGCAGGGGATAGAAGCAGTGGCGTTGACATTAGGTTGAAAGGACCATGAAGCTAGAAGGACATTGTTTTGGGTTATAAAAGTGCGCTTCTATTGCAGGAGGGCTGAAGCTTGTTCAATCGACACAAATGAATAAAGAGATCGGCGTAAAAGTGGCAGAATTAGGCAGTTGAAATCTCATTGTAAATACAGACTTCAGTGAAAGACGAGTTGATATTTTTGCCATTTTGGCTCAAGATTACACTCACATATATAAACATTACATGCTGACGTAGGATATGGACTGTTTTTGCAGAAAACTCCCTTCTCTTTGCAATTTCATTACATGCTGACGTAAGATATGGAGTGTTCTCTTGCAGAAAACTCCCTTATCTTTGCAATTTCATTACATGCTGACGTAGGATATGGAGTGTTCCTTTTGCAGAAAACTCCCTTCCTCTTTGCAATTTCATTACATGCTGACGTAGGATATGGCGAGTTCCTTTTGCAGAAAACTCCCTTCTCTTTGCAATTGCATTACATGCTGACGTAGGAATGTAGGATATGGAGTGTCGCAGACTTCTCTTTGCAATTTTATTAATCTTTCTTTCTCCCCAATATTAGGTTGCGAGAATACATACTTGTCCTCCTTTTGCCAACTGAAATCTATTGTATTAATAATAAAACACGGTTTTGTAAATCTATTTTGGTGAATGGTTGAAATATTTTTTTTAATTATTTAAATTTTTAATTTAAAATTTTAAAATTAATACTTTTCTGCATTATTAATAAAGTTTGGTACAAATAAATTTACCATATAAAAAATATTATTAAAAACTCCAAATGATGAACTCTGTGTTTTTTTAATTTATTAATATCTTCAACTATTGATTAAATTTGATGGGAGGTTATGATGAATCCTTACTTGAACCATGTTGTCATTCAAACCCTATCTATATACATATATACCAATTAATTGAAGATTTGAAGCTAAGCATGTTACACAATTAAATCAATGTCTAATGATAAAATAAATTGTAAAATTACATTATCAATATAAATATAAAACTATTATAGTTTTATTAAATTGTTAATTTATTTAGAATTTTATATTTATTGATCATATTTTATTCTAACAAAATATTTGTGTAATATATTGTGTAATTGATTGAAATCCTCATCAATCATAACAATCAACAATTTATACTATCAAATATATAATTTTATGTCATTGAATACTAAATTACTTCATTTTATTGAAATGCAAAGAAACTAAAGAGAAAAAAAATTAAAAAAAACTTTCAATAATGAGAAGATTTGAACTAAAAGTTTATATATACCAATATAAACATAATGCAATTAAAATATACCAATTAATTAGAAAATAAATTTGAACATTATCCATTGAATGAAAAAAAGAAAAAAGAAAAGAAGAAATCCTTATATTGAAAAATGAAAATGTTGTAGGTAAAACAAAAAAAGAAAAAAGAAAAAAAGAAGAAGCATAAAATTAATTACAAGGGTATTATTTGTAAAAGTATAAGAAAGAAAGCCTAATGTGTGCATTGAGGTGCTAGGTTTGGTGCATTATAGGACACATTTGTACACTCCCGGAATAAAAGTTGTGCATTGCTAATAGTAAATGTGTGCCTTTTGTGGGGAAGTGTTGTGCATTTTGTGTTAGTTTTGCGGTGGTCAATTTTGTGTGGTTTAGGGGGGTTAGGGTTTGTGGGTTTAGGGTTTAGGGTTTAGGGTATGCACTTACAAAATGATATACACCTTTGTGCACTCCTAGAGTAAAAGTTATGCATTTCTAGTAGTAAAGGTGTGAAATTATGTGGAACTAGTGGTACATTACTTTGTTCGTGGTTGTGCATTCGGTGGGTCCTGTAAGAGTTATTATTGAGGGGAGGGTTTTGTACTCCATGGGGCGTGGGTTTGTGTGTTTATAGAGTAGAGTTTACAGTTAATGGTTTAGGGTTTATGCTTTAGTGGTTACGAGTTACGGTTTAGGGTACGTGATTGGGGTTAGGGTAAGGGTTTATGGGTTATGGTTTAATTGGATGGTGTTCAGTAATTAGGGGTCAATTTGAGGATTTTAGGGGTCATGGTGTGGGGTTTTTCATGTAGTGGTTAAGGGTTAGGGTTTAGATGTTAATATGCTATAATTGGTAAATAGGTCTCCACATTCATCCCTCGATTTCAAAATTCCAGAAGAAGTTTGGTCAGGTAATCCTGTTGACTACTCTATGTTAAGAGTTTTTGGATGTCCTGCATATGCTCATTCCAGTACGGGTAAATTAAACCCGAGAGCTGTCAAATGCATTTTTCTTGATTATGCTTCTGAGTCAAAAGAATATCGTCTATGATCTCCTGATTCCCACAAGATCATTCTAAGTCGAGATATCACTTTTGATGAAAATGCACTACTTTCTTCTGGAAAAGATCGTGTTATTCCCAGTACAGGTGATACGCAAAGTACTGGAGTTTGAATTCAGGCCTATGAATAGTATTACTACCACTAATGGTAATACTAAAGATGATGCATCTACTAGTATTGCGCCTCTCGTCGAGCAACAACGAGAGTATTCTATTGCTCAAGATCGGCCTAGGAGGACAATTAAAAGGCCTGCTAGGTGTGCTACTAGTGATGATGAAACCCACTTGGTTGCTTACGCACAGGAGTTTGATGGTGATACGTCATGTTATTCTGAGGCTGTTTCCTGTGCCAACTCGTCCAAGTGGTTGGTTGCTTACCAAGTCTCTACCTGTTACTATGTTCAAACAATGTTTGAGTTTAGTCGACTGTTGCAGCTGTTCTACAATGAATTTGATCCAATGTGGAGATTGTTAGGAGATAATAATTAGTGGCTCAAATTAATTCCACTTGCCATGCAATTTGCATCCACGTCGCATGCTGCTGCTGTCTCCTTTCTTGCACGTTTGGCGTGATTCATGGAGCTTCAGACAATTGCCTAATTTCTCTCTTCCTTTCATATATAAATAGCAGTTTTGTATTGGATTCTAAATGCATCAATTAATTGAATCATCTTTCATCCTTTCTTTCTTTTTGTTCAAGTCTCACGTAGCTTATATATATATAATATAATATATATATATTCCTTTATATTCACTTGTGAGATTAATATATATATTTATTATATATATATTGTCCCAATTTATCAATTTATTTATTTGTCATTTCATATTTTTCCTGTTTATATTATTTAACTTCTATAATTCTCAATTTTCGATTATTGACTTCCGCATTATTCCGCTATATTCCTAACAATTTGCGGACATGATATACCATACCAGAAGCAAGGGATGGAAGCATTAGCTTTGACATTAGGTTGAATGGACCATGAAGCTAGAAGGACATTGTTTTGGGTTATAAAAGTGTATTTCCATAATTCCATTGCAGGAGGGCTGAAGCTTCTTCAATCGATGTAAATTAACTTATAAATTTCTTTAGAAGCTTTTATGCCTTAATAAAATTTTGTGAATGATGTATAAACTTGTTCAATTAGAATTGATGATAAATTTCAATGTCCTAATCAAACACTATTGTTTGAACACGAATTCCCTACATTTATATATATGCTTTGTTACTTTAAAATTCCCCCCTCCCCCTAACAACAATTATGTCCGATAAAAAAAATTAATAGTACAATATTTATAAAATAATTTATAATTGTACCGTTATACAAATCCAGACAAAAATTATTAATACCATAATGACATAAATCATTCCCAATAATGCAAAAGCATAATTAAAATATTAAGTATTGTACTAAATACTCAAAAGAAGATTAATTAAACGAAAAAAAAACTTAACATAGATTTGTGTTTTTTTTTAAATGTAAGAACATGATTTTCAAGATTTCTTATGTGTAATATTTGATGCTCAACTTTGAATGCTATGTATATAATCTGGCTAATTAATTGACCAAAGTTCATGTTAAATTTTATATTGTATTTATTAATAGACTCTAACATATTCATAGTATATATATATATATATATATATAATATCGAATTAAATTTAATGGGATATCGTTCTATCACGATAATGGTGGGGAGTCTTGCATTCTAAATTCAAAGAAAGTGGGTGGGGGTGGGGAGTCTTGCATTTTAAATTTCAAAGAAGGGGTGGTTGCAATAAAAAAAAAGGTTGGGAAGTGGGAAGAATTGATAGATGTGATGGTTGGAATTGCAAGGCATTTAGGCTAACTTTATCCCTGCAACTAATTATCTAAATTTTTGGAGGAGAAAGACTCGAAGCTAAAGACGGGAATGAGCGGAATCAATAGATTGCAATAAAACCCTACCATTATCGTGATAGAACGATATCCCATTAAATTTAATTCGATATGTGGTGGATAAAAATTCCTACGGCGCGACTCGGAGTATTATTGATGCCTAATCTCTTTCGCTGGCGATTTCTTGCATCACGGAGAGTGGGGGAATGATTATAGATATATTATAGAGATTGGACCAGAGCAAACCAACCTGAAGGTGCGAAGCAAGAGTGACGTTGATGCTGAGGGGGTGCTCGGCTGGGTGAGGTCCAAGTTTGTTGCAACCACCCCTTTTTTTGCGGGGTCGTTAGGAGGCTAGCTAGTATATAAGTTTGGTTCTTTGTCTTGTTTAGACATCATCATTCTAATAACATTACACACTTCTTGTAATCATCTTACAATATTTATCAATATAAGAATTATCTCCGGGACATATACTCCTTGTCTTTTCTACCGTATTATATATTCTACTTTATTATTTTCTTTATTTATCGAGTTTAATAATTTTGACCACCAGGACTAATTATATATATATATATATATATATATATATATATGAGTTTCACAGAAAACTACCTTCTCTTTGCAATTTCATTCTTTAACCCAAAATGAGGTTGCGATAATGATGTATAATGACGAAAAATAAAAGCATGATAATAAGAGATGAATTAAATGAAAATAGAAGCAATACTACCAAATGTATCCGCAATATAGTAAGGGTGAGTTGGGTTGGAGTTTTAATAGCTCATTAGGAAGCTAAGTGAGTCTAAATGGACCAGTTCACTCAGGTCATAGGTTAGACTGTCATATTTATATATATATAAAAATCAGAAAAAAAAGACATTCGAATTCCACTATCCCAAATGTTGAGTACGTTCAATTATTTTATTAGGAGGTGAAGCTTAATGGTTGATAAAAAAAAAAATCTTTTTTTTTCTTCACGTTGTTGGGTTATTGAGATGTTGTGTGAATCAGTTTAAACTTAGCTTCTATGGTTAGTTTTGTCTGAGATTAATTATTGTGGAGGATTTCAAATATGCTGAAAATATAATAATTAATTTTTATGAGTCAACAAATATTATATTTTTATTAAAAAGCATTACTTATTATTATTATTTTTTATGCCGACCCTTGAACTTGGATAGGATTCAACATGTAACCTTCTTTATGAAAAATTGGAAAGTAATAATAATCCAAGGTATTGCATTACCTATTCTTAGGGCATCCACATCAATGGATTATGCTTGGTTTTTGGAACAATAGGAAAAAACGGATGGAGTCTTTTAGTGATGTGGGGTGGAGTTTTGTTGACAAAATGAATTTCTGCAAGTGAAGGGTTCATAGAGTTCATAGCTAATTTCTCAACCTACTGAAGCGCAAAGAGTCAACAGTCAACCCCACTAAAGCTCGAACTCACTCCCATCTATTTGGAAGTGTAAACCGAGTGCCACTAGATCACAAGGTCTCTGACCCCATCTTTCTTAATCACACTTATATAAACTCTTCAAAAACCACAAAAGAAAAAAAAAACTTTACTATTACGAATGCTCTTAGAAAAGTATAATATAATTGAAAGGGAAAATAACATTTTTTCCCCCTATGTTATGTGCTTATAGCACTTTTTCCCCATGTGTTAATAAATTGGCAGTTTTTCCCCCTGAAATGTTAAATTGACATTGTTACCCTTACAAATAATTATTTCATTTATTTTTCTTCTATAAGAAATTATTACTTATAGGTATGGATGATCACGATTCGATTCGAACCTAACCAAACACTGTAGCAATCATACCGAAATAGTATGGACGGTTCTGGTTACGATTCATAACCGAAAAATAAAATTAAATAATTGTTGAACCGTGAACCGGAACTTAACCGCAGTCATATATAGTAAAAATGATCAAACACTTATTTTGATAAATAGGTACGGTTCGGTTCCAATTTCGATTTTGAACCGCCAATCAAAACTTATTTATTTATTTATTTTTATAATTTTATTTCTAATTTAAAAATAGTCTAAATTCAACAATTATTTTATTTTATTTTTTCGGTTCTGAATCGTAATCGTAACCGTCTATACTATTTAAGTTCAATTGCTACAGTGTTCGATTAGGTTCGTATCGAACATTGATCTTCCATACATATTATTAATAATTGGTTGGAGAAAAAAAATAAATGAAATGGTTATTTTTAAGGGCAAAAATGTCAATTTAATATTACAAATGAGAAAACTACCACTTTTAAAATAACTGAGGGGGAAAAACTGCAACTTTAATAACACAGGGTGAAAAAGTGCTATAAGCACATAACATAGGGGGAAAAAGTGTCATTTTCCCTAATTGAAAATGTAAAAGTACTTTTTAACACATAAAACATATTATATTTTTTCTAAAATTAAATATTTGAAATACGTTTTATGCTAAACAATCTCACACAATTTTCTGTATACAATATATATGCGGAGATTTTGTAGTGTTGTTTTAAACATTGTTTGATTACTAAGATTTCATATATTCTAAATGGTAGTATTTTATTTATTTTTATTTTTAATTATTTATGTGCCATGCTATTTCATGACGGGTTAGGTTGTGTTGAGTTTTCTTTTAGCGGGCCAACCCACTCCATCCTATAGTGCGGTCTGACAACTTTAATTTTTATGGAGTATTAAAAAGTCAATAAAAATTTATGAATGTTTTTTATATAGACTTTTATCGTTGTTATTATTTGCATCTTCAACTTTAACCATCATTCTACTATTGAAAAACGTCTTTGAAACTTTGTTTTGAAACTGCTCAATTTCTTCAATTAACATTTTCAAATTGATGACAAATTGGTTGCTTGGAGGTGTTCAATTGTTATTTAATTTTTAAGACTTGATATTAATATATTTATGATTAAATAAATTATTTTAAATATTAACAAAATAATATTTGGCGTGATATTGATGCCGTTAATGTCATGTGCTCGAAATAGTTAATCATTAATTTTAATGGTGTTAATGATTGCATTATTTTATATAGGGACTAAATTGCATAAAATTAGAATATATGGACTAAATTACATAAAAGCGTATAGTACACAAATTTCAAAAGTACTTTGACTAAAAAATTAAAAAAATTCCCAGACTAGGCCCCACAGTGCCCATTCCTCTGGCTCCATGTCTACCTTTCTTTTTCAATGTGGAAAATTGTTCCCCTTGTAGACTTTTCCACAACCAGGAAATTTCATGGCAATTTACTCAGGAATGAATAGTATTCCCCTTGAAGACTTGCATAAAGAAAGACTCCAAAATCGAGCAAGGATGGCAACTTGCGGAGCAGGAAACTGGGGAGTATAGTCTCTATCCTCATTCTTACATACATAAATACAAATATTTTATGTGCGCAAAAATATATGTTCAATATTAATATTACATATTAAAGTATTTTTTAAACGGATAAAAATTAAAGTTATAATTTGAATTGAGACTTAATATATATATATATATATATATATATATATATATATATATATATAGAGGATTGCGTTCAAATGAGAACGGTGCATCCAGGAGAGAACTAAGAACGAATCGCAGCGCTCCACGTGTCTAGATGTAATTGCAGATAAGGTTATAACTAGGTGCACTTAGGTGCATGAATGTTAACAAGGTAAATTACTTGCATTATAAGTGAAAATAGGTGCACAAGTGCAAGTAAAATGTACATTGAGCATCAATACTAAGTGAATCTAACGTTATAACTAGTTGCACCTAATTTTATAATTAGTTGCACATAGGTGCATGAATGTTAACAATGTAAATTACTTGCACTTGTAAGTGATTTTACTAGCAAATGTGCACCAACTACTTGCACTTATAACACATTCACTTGCACCAAGGTTCGAGTTATTTACGAAAATATCACTGCGTTGTTTTTTTAAAATTACATCTGATTTATTAATCTAGACACGTGAACGATTGTGAATCGTTCTTATTTCTCTCATGGGCACGCGCCCCTATATATATAATGCTAGAGAAAAATTAAAGAGAGGGTGTGTGATGTAATGGATCTGACATCATCAAATTCTATATCGACACTCGTCATTATGTCTTTAAAATAATTTATTATTATACATCATTATTACTAGTAATATATTACTTGTCTCTATCATCATTTTCATTGACTCAATTCAGGTACGGTCCCTTCTTAATGTGCGGTCAGTGTGATCGTACCATTAAGTATAAATATTCACCACCTAATGTTAGAAAATGCACAACACAAATATGTACCATTGGGTACGCATCACCAAAAAATACACCACTAAGTATTAAAATATGTGCTACACAGTGTTAAAAAATGCACAATTAGGATCATGAGAGTTATGGTGCATTATTTTGGGTGTGTTATGTGTTTTTTTGGTTTATTGTGCAATTTTATTGTTATGCATTTTCTTAACACTAATGGTGTATACCGCACCGACCACACAGGAAGGCGTGACCACATTTATATATATATATATATATATATATATATATATATATATATATGATCTATTCGATTTTCACAGATGTAAAGATGAGCTTGATTCTTAATTTTTTCATGGTGTGTTCTCATGGCCGGATCCTAAGTTTGTGTGTGTGTGTGTGTGTGTTTTTTTTTTTTTTTAGTGTGAAGATTTAGGTAAAAATAAACCCCCTTTAAAAAGTGAGAATATATTTGATCCATTAATTTAGATAAATCAACGGTTGATGATTCCTAAAGAGAAGAATGGGCCATGTCAGTTTTATAAATATATATAATTATCAAATTGATCTCATGTTTAAAAAAAAATTAAAATCAAAAGTATTGATAATTTCAGATGGATAGCTGAGATTAATTTTCACTCTTTACAGAAGAGGGTTATTTTCATTTGAACCACTCACATATATAGCACTCTACCGAGAACGGGTGCACATGATAGAAATAGAAATTAATATGAGCAGTCCAGATTTTAGTATTCAAGTTTGCAAACTAAAATTGATGATAATTACGAAAATCTCATAACGTTTATTTTTAAAAATCTAATCTGATCGGTTCGATTTTTTCATGTGTAAGGCTGAGATTGTTTTAATTTTCTCCTAGAAGTGTGTTTATATTCGATCCTAAGCATATATATATATATATATATATATATATATATATATATATATATATATATGGTCTCATTCATGTGTGAACCTGT
The DNA here is from genome assembly GCA_002525835.2 of Ipomoea batatas. NCBI lineage: Eukaryota > Viridiplantae > Streptophyta > Magnoliopsida > Solanales > Convolvulaceae > Ipomoea > Ipomoea batatas. The sequence continues at coordinate 22,426,691 of CM008333.1, read as the reverse complement.
GAACAACAGTAATGCACGATAAATACTACGTACAAGAATGTATAACATCTACACCAACTACGCAACTATTATTTGAATGCACCAAATCTTTTCCATTGACATAATGTATAAAGGCAAACTTAATTGCAAGTTCTTCTATTTCATTTTTTTTAATTATACTTGAAGGTACTGGAAGTAGAGAAATAATGTGCACATGAAATTACAACCTTGAATAGTCCAAAGGCACAAAAAAGTGCACTTTAATTAAGAAACAACAATAAGCCCTGTAAAACATAAAAATATGCACTAAAAGTCATAGTGCAAAACAATATGCATTCTATGCATATTTATTTGATTAGCCATAAAAGAATGCACTGAAAGTGAAAATTGTAGGCACAACAATTTGCACTAGAAGCATAAAAATGAACTTTCAGGTGGTTAGCAATGTGGACTATAAGGCTAAATAATGTGCATTGTAATGCTGAACAATGTACACTATAAGAATGAAAAATGTGTTTCGTTAGGCAAAAAAAAAAAAAAAAAGTGCACTGTAACCTTTTAAAGAGGTGATTGGTTGTTTTTTTTTTGCTCTATAAGTGCAATGTGCTCTGTAAGATCAAATAATGTGCTCTATAAGGCACAACAATGTTCATTAGATGTATAAAACTAAAGTAGCGGAGTTGCTATATTGTGAGGGTTATTTTAATGTTTGTTTTTAAAAAAACTTTTTTGCCCTCTAACAATGCGCATTTCATTTAACATTATGAGAATTACATCATTGCCACCGCTCACTTCATTAAAGATCAAAGGTTGAGATAATCTATTTTTTTTTTATCCAATGGCCATATTCTCTACGCATTTTTCACCTAAGGATCAATTTTTACATGATCCATTATATATATAGGCTTTGGATCCAGTGCAAAGTATTCCCCAGGTGAACATTGGGTGAAGCAGCAGCCATAGATCTATCTTGATCCAACGACACACAGATGGAGCACGTTTTTAATTTTTAAAATGGCAATAAGGGTTTTATGGTCTTTTTCTTTTCATAACTGCTTTTGTTAATCATCTTCTACTCAACAGTCTTCGCCATCGTTTTCTTTTCAAAACTCTGTTTACCTTTGCGTATCAATTACAAATATATGCACTTATATGCATAAAAATGTGCACTTGAAGGCTAAAAATAAAATGCATTTATTGTACTTTTTCTTGAAGACTTTCTCTTTTAAATTCATAGAGTTCATTATGAAATACATATTCAATAGTTTATATAACATCTTGTAATACATTTCGTGTCCAAAACAATATAATCAATTTGTTCTATGTAGTTTTGATTCATTATCAAAATAATATGCATTGTATGCAGGAAAATGTGCACTCCAAGGCTAAAAAAAACATTTACTATTTTTTTAAAGACTTTATCTTTTGAATTGATAGAGTTCATTAAGAAATACACATCCTGTAGGCTATATAACATCTTGTAATACATTTCATGTCCAAACCAATAATATAATCAGTTTGTTTTATGTAGTTTTGTTTTATTATCAAGATAATATGCACTTGTAGGCAAGAAAATATGCATTCGGGGGCACAAAAATATGCACTCAAAGGCTAAAAATAAAAGGGGTCGATTGATTTTTTTTAAAACTTTCTATTTTGAATTCATAGACTTGTAGGCAAGCAAATATGCACTCAAAAGACAAAAAGATGTGCACTCGGAAGCTAAAAAATGTGCACTCGGAGGCAAAATATAAAAGACATTGATTGCATTTGATTTTTTTGAAGACTTTCTCTTTTAAATTGATATTTTTCATTATGAAATAGACATTAGTAGCTTCGATGATCCAAAACAACATAATAAATATATTCCATGAAGATTTGTTTCCTTAGCAAGATAATATGCACTTGTAGGCACCGAAATGTGCACTTGTAGGTACAAATATATGCACTAGAAGGCACATTTCGACGCTTGAAGGGAAATGCGCAATGTTTTCCTCGGAAACCATTTTTTCTCAGGTTGCTACTCTGTAATTGTGCACACGATTCCTTCACGCTTGAAGTCATCTTCTTCTCCTCACTTGAGAGAAGTCGAGATGTTCAAAATCTTCAAAAACTTTGCAAGAGAGGTTGTTTTTGGAGTGGAGAGCGGCGAGCACGGTGTAGTGTAGAGAACGGAAAAAGCCGAGAAGGGAGACGTTAATGGTGCTGTGTTTGAGTTTCTAACTTAAGGAAAAAAACTTTCTTGTTCTTTTAGACAAAAGAAACTTGGTAATTAAATTAAACTTAATTACAAGAATGCCTCCGCCTATCTCCGCTCAATCAATGATTGAGATAAAAAATCGGCTTAAATATAAAGGTTGGTGCGCGTTGTTCGTAAGGACAGCCCAGGTGGTAAGAGTGTTCTACCTACAACCGAGAGGTTGGAGGTTCAATCCTCAAACCCTTGGGTTTGAGCTGGTCAGTTATGGGTAACCTAGGCTAGTTTACCTCCTTGTGGTTCTTTGTCGGCTCTAGGCTAGTTTACCTCCTTGTGGTTCTTTGCCGGCTCTAGTTTACCTCCTTGTGGTTCTTTGCCGGCTAGGGTCACAGAGCGAGGAGAAAACCTCGTTAAAAGTGACTCTTATGAGAAAATTAAGGAGGGCAAATTAGTCCACCTAGAAGCATTCCTTCCACACTACGCTTTCCAAACATGTTTCTTCTCTAATAATATGTTGGAAACAAGCAGCTATTTTTAATCACTAATATTAACACTCATGCCTATAAGTCAAAAATAAAATTTCACGACAACAAAGCCTAACAACCTTAGACATTGATTTAATTGTGCAACGGGCTTAAATTAATTGGTACTTTTTTTGGTCCTAGATTTATAGGTGACAGTCCACTGCACTTTAAGTACTTTTTTTATGAACATTTACTTTTGGTCCTAATATTATTGTGATATGACCATTTTTGGTCCTTTATTGACAAAACAATTTAAATATCTACTATACTAATAAGAGTCCAAGAAAGTTAGGTCTATAATGACTAGAAAAAATGACGGTCAAATTATTAAATCAAATGGATGGTTCAGATTGTTTAGATTTATATTTTTCCTTGAGATTTCCTAATTTATCGTTAATTATATGATTATCCGTTAAATTTTCCGTTAAATATTATCTTTTCTGTTAATATTTTGTTAACTTTTAACTTACCAATTAATTTCTATAAGTAAGATCTTAGGTTTGAACCTCATCCTAATCAAAGTTGGCATAATTGTTGAACATATACTACGAATATATTAGAGTATATTATTCAAAAGTAAGTAACTCACTCTATTACTCTTATTAAATTAAATAAATTAGTAGTTACAAAAAAAAAATACTTATGCATTTCTTTAATTTATAATTCGATATCTACAATACATTTGTTCAAAAAAAAATATTCATTATTAAAAAAAAATTAAAAAGAGATATAATTTCATTGAGTCATTTCCATTTTTGGTCATACTGTTATTGAGACATTGCCAATTTTAGTCCACTTCATTAATTTTTGCCACATTACGACCAGTCTTATTTAGTTCTTCCCACTTTTAGTCCACCGTTAAAATTTTCGTCAAATAACCGTCCAAAATAGGGATATTTTGATCTTTTCATACTTTTATCATCTCCTTTACCATTTGCAGTGGTGTTCCTTACACATTTTCATCTAATGAAGAGGTCCGGCGAAAGCCATGGCTTTGTAATGTGGCTCACATGGCTTCCGCTGGACCTCTTCATTAGATGAAAATGTGTAAGGAAAACCACTGCAAAGGGTCAAGGAGATCACCAAAGCATGAAAAGACAAAAAATACCCCTGTTTTGGACGACCATTTGACGAAAATTTTAACGGTGGACTAAAAGTGGCAAAAACTAAATAAGACTGGCCGTAATGTGGCAAAAATTAATGAAGTGGACTAAAATTGGCAATGCCCTAATAATAGTAGGACCAAAAATGAAAATGACTCTAATTGCATTAGTTATATTGTCTATATTTTTTACAATACAAAGATTCATTACCTTCAAATTTATTAATTAATTATATTCACTACATTGTTTATTGTATTTTTTTTACACTATCTTGTAATTAAATATCAAAGTTATACTAAAAAATAATGTTATATATTTATTTACCAAGTATTATGTTAATAACATGGAATTTTTTTTTTAAAAAGAATAGTTTTAACCCAATCATATTAACCACTTATGGAGGATTCGTTGACAAAAGAAGACATTCAAATAACGTAATAAATTGATTTAAAACTCATTAAAAATGTCAATGTAGTGCAATAGAACATCGTGACGCACTTGATGCATTGAAAAGATGCTGAGACTACAACATTGTTCGAATCAATCTTTCAAATTCAGAAAAAAAAAAAAGAAAAAGAAATTTGAAATATAACTACTACCGGTGTAGCATTCATTAATCTTGTATGTAAAAATACTTATTGTGCATTCTTTAAATATAATAGAACTAATATAAATTTATAATTCATTTTATTTTCTACAATCAACGTGTTTGGATTAAAGACAAAATCAACATCGATCTTAACAACAAAAATAATTGGTATATAGAATGTAGCCACTGTTTAAAAATATTTATGCACAAAGTGGCAAACTATATAATTGCATTGTGATAAAAAGGCAGCAATAGGTACTCTAAGATTAGTATCAAATCAACAAAAAAGTTTACAAAAAAAAAAAGAAAAAAAAGAAAAAAACAAAAACACACACACACACACAAAATCAAGTACTACACTCATTCATACTAATTCCAAAAATATGAATTAAAAAAAACATGTGCAAAATGGATGTAGAAGCTGTTGATGAAACTAGACATATTGCAACATCAGTAGAATATTTAAACTATCTGCAAAGCTATTGTTGTTACTATCAAGTAAATAAGTTATGAAACTAGAACAAAATGTACTACTGATTAACCTTCTACAAATATAATAAATATTAATATTTTGTTCAATATTTTAACATGAGAATGCACGACATACATCTCACAACACATGAAACATGTATGAGGAAAATCTACCACTCTCAAATATCAATAGGCGCTTGCAAGATTAAGAACTTATAGTACAACTAAGATCTCAGTCATATATACAAACACAACGAGACAAATCCACAACTTCCTACATCATAATCTATAATAGTTTTATATTTATATTGATAATGTAATTAACTAATTACAATTTATTTTATCATTAGACATTGATTTAATTGTGCAACGTGCTTCAATTAATTGGTATATATGTATATAGATAGTGTTTGAATGAGAATATGGTTCTCTAAGGATTCATCATAACTTCTCATCAAAGTTCATCAACAGTTGAAGATTTTAATAAATAAAAAAACACGGAATTCATAATTTAGAGTTTTTTAATGATATATTTTTATATGTTAAATTTATTTGTAAATGAAAGAAAGAGAGAAATAAATTTAAGTTTTAAAAGAATAGTGCAGAAAAGTATTAATTTTAAAATTTTAAAATAAAAATTTAAATAATTAAAAAAAAAATATTTCAACCATTCACCAAAATAGATTTACAAAACCGTATTTTATTATTAATACAATAGATTTCAGTTGGCAAAAGGAGGACAAGTATGTATTATCGCAACCTAATATTGGGAAGAAAGAAAGAATGAAATTGCAAAGAAAAGGGAGTTTTCTGGAAAGGGAACACTCAATATCCTACGTCAGCATGTAATGAAATTGCAAAGAGAAGGGAGTTTTCTGCGAAAGGAACACTCCGTCAGCATGTAATGTATATATATGTGAGTGTAGTCTTGAGCCAAAATGGCAAAAATATCAAGTCGTCTTTCACGTACTGAAGTCTGCATTTACAATGAGATTTCACCTATTTGTTCTCAACTGCCTATTTCTGCCACTTTTACGTCGATCTCTTTGTTCATTTGTGTCGAATAAAGAAGCTTCAGCCCTCCTGCAATGGAAGCGCACTTTTATAACCCAAAACAATGTCCTTCTAGCTTCATGGTCCTTTCAACCTAAGGTCAACGCCAGTGCTTCTATCCCCTGCTTCTGGTATGGTATATCATGTCGCCGAGGTAGCGTCAACCGACTGAATCTTACAAATTCAGGTATCAGCGGCACGCTCCATGAATTTCCCTTTTCTTCTCTTTCAAATCTCAAGTTTCTTGATCTTAGCATTAATAATTTATCTGGAACGATACCCAACAAGATAAGTGGTCTTACTCGACTCGCTTATCTTGATTTGTCAATCAATCAGTTCTCGGGTCCAATCCCGAAGGATATGGGGTTTTTGACAAACCTTCAAACACTCCATTTGTTTGATAACAAGTTGAATGGCTCAATCCCTGGGGAAATAGGCCAGTTAGTTTCACTCAATGAACTTGCTCTGTATTCCAACAATCTTGAAGGCCCTATTCCCATTTCTTTTGCCAATTTGACCAACTTGACTTCTCTCTTCCTTTACGAAAATCGGTTATCTGGTTCTATCCCTCCAGAAATTGGGAATCTCCATAACCTCGAGGAGCTTTACGCGAATACAAACCGATTTTCCGGCGAAATTCCGGCCACGTTTGGGAACCTGACTAACCTCAGGGTACTGTACCTTTTCAAAAATCAGTTGAGTGGCGCCATCCCGCGGGAAATCGGGAAAATTAAATCGCTCCAGAAGCTTAGCCTCCAGTCAAACAATCTCTCCGGCTCCATTCCTCCGTCAATTGGAAACTTAACAGGCCTAACCCTCCTACATCTCTACGGGAATCGACTCTCCGGTTCCATTCCCCAAGAGGTGGGGAATCTCAGGGGCCTTTACGATCTGGAATTGAGCATGAATGGGCTTAGCGGTGCAATTCCGGCGACGATCGGGAATCTGAGTAAATTGGATGTTCTGTTTCTCCGGCTGAACAGTCTGGACGGTTCC
>CM008333.1:22389048-22401764 GCA_002525835.2 Ipomoea batatas | reverse complement strand
TACTTTTAGCCCCTAGTGTTATATAATAGTCAGAGTTAATTGCAGAAATGGTCCTTCGACTATTGATTTTTACCAATTTTTGTCCTCTGACTTTTAATGTGACCAAAGTTGGTCCCTTAACTATTGATTTTGTACTAATTTTGGTCATTCTGTTAAATCTATGTTAAAAAGGTGTTAAAATTGAGGGCAAAAATGTAAAACCAAATATTTTAACATTTCTTCTTCACTTTTTTTTTTACTATTGATTTTGTATCATTTTTGCTATCAAATAAAGCAAAAAAAAAAAACACCTTATACAACAATAAAATATACAATAACACTCCACATCCAGTTAGAGAATTTACAAAAAAAAAAAAAATATTACAGAGTATATATTACATTGCAGTAAACCAAAAAAAAAATCATAAATAAAATACAGGAAAAAAAATTGACTACATGAAACAATTTAACATGAAATGTAAAAAATAAATATATTGACTCACATTGTTTCCTATATAATCTTGCGATGGAGGAGGGGAAACAAAGTGAAGAAGAAAAGTTAAAATATTTGGTTTTACATTTTTACCCTCAATTTTAACATCTATTTAACATATTTTAACAGAAGGACCAAAATTGGTGCAAAATCAATAGTTAAGGGACCAACTTTGGTCAAATTAAAATCGAGGACAAAAATTGGTAAAAGTCAATAGTCGAAGGACCATTTCTGGAATTAACATATGTGGTTAATTTTATTATTAGAATTAATATTCACTATTAAAAATAATGTTCCGATTGAGAAAATTAAACTTTAATCATGGATATTGATTCTATATGATAAAATTAACCTCATAAAAAAGAGTTTGCTAACGAAATTCGATAATCATATAACAATAGAGACTAAAAGTGTAAAACAATGAACAATTAAGGGACTAAATCGGTTCAAATCAATTAACAAAGACCAAAATTTTAAAAGTAAAATAATTTAGGGCCAAAAGTGTTGTTTCCCGTATTAACCAGATATTATATAAAAATAAATAAATAAATAAATAAGTAAATAAATAAATAAATGTATATATATATATATAGAGAGAGAGAGAGAGAATTAGGTTCAAACACTGTTGCAAAAATCCCCACCTAGGCCGCCTAGGCACCCGCCTAGGCGCTAGGCGCTCCTAGACCGTGGCGAATTGATCCCTAGGCGTCCGCGTAGGTGGTCGGCCGCCTAGGAGGCCGCCTAGCGCCTAACTCGGCCGACTAGGCCGAGTTGGCGTCCGCTTAGGCCGAATTTGGCCGAGTTAACTTGCCCAACTCAACAGAGTTAGCCGAGTTAACTTGAGCGAGTCGGCATTGTTAATTTTATTATTATATTTATATGTATTTAAATTTATTTATTTATATAAGTAATAGAAGTAAGAGATATATATATGTAATATATACTATAATATATGACATACACCCACACACATGAATTAATTTTTTGTTTTTATAGGTCGCCGCCTATAACCGCCTAGGTACCGCCTAGGCGCCGTCTAGACCGCTTAGGCGCTAGGCGTTAGTCTACCGCCCGACTAGCGCCTAGCGCCTACTGCAACCATGGGTTCAAATGATAACCTCTATTAACACGTGAATCTGTGTACCATTGTGCATCGTTGATTTTGCTTGATTTTGTGGTTTATAATAATTTTGACGTGATTGCATAATTGCACCGGATGCACTACATCGCTACTTAGATCTCGACCATCTAATCTCACATCTCAATTGTGCATAGGAGTTCACAGGTTCACAACCAAGCAGTGGCTCTCACCTGAACTACTATTTCGTCTATCAACTGTTAGTTATCAAAAGAGTGGCTAGGGGATTTAATTGAATAAATTTAAAGTAATTGGAGGGTCAATTCGACCAAGTTGAAAATTAGGGACTAAATTGACAGTTGCAAACAATTGAGTGACCAAAACAATGATTTTTCATATAGAAATTTTAATGATATATTTATATATATGTTAATTTTATTTGTAAAAAAAAAAAAAAGAAAGATAAATAATTTGAAGTTAAAAAAAAAAGAATAATGGAGAAAAGTATTAATTTTAAAATTTTAAATAATTAATAATTAATTTAATTGCAAACTATTATGTAGTGTAATGATACACTTGTTACTGTTCTAAATAGATTGTGACATGATGGAAACCAGCACAACCCTCCATTAAAATAGATTTACAAATCCGTATTTGATTATTGATAATTTGATACAATAGATTTCAGTTGCCCAAAGGATGACAAGTATGTACTTCAGCATGTAATATAATTATAGAGCAAATACCAATTTTGATTCCACGACTATTAGCAAAATGACAATTTTGGTCCACATGTTTCGTTTCTACCAATTTTGGTCCCGCGATTATTGTTTTAGTACCAAATTTCATCCACGACTATTGTTTTAGTGCCAAAATTTATCTCGCCGGTCACCCATTCGTTTAAAACGTGCAAAAATCTAAAATTGTTAAGCGTATTTTCATCATTTTCAACTTAATATCTTAATTTGAGTATGAATAAATGGATTTAAGTCCAAAATTCGTAGTTTTCCTCCTCATTCTACCTTAATTTGAGGAGGAGAATTGTGAATTGTGACCGATCTTAGGGCTTAAATCTCTTTATTCATGCTCAAATTGGGATATTGAGTTGAAAATGATGAAAATACCTTCAAAAATTTTAGATTTCGGCACGTTTAAAACGGATGGGTGACCAGCGGGATGAATTTTGGCACTAAAACAATAGTCGTGGGACCAAAATTGGTATTAAACAATAGTTGTAGGACCAAAATTGGTAGAAATGAAACATGTGGACCAAAATTGTCATTTTGCTAATAGTGGTGGGACCAAAATTGGTATTTGCTCTATAGTTATATATAAGTGAGTGTTATCTTGTGCCAAAATGGCAGTATATAGTAACAACGATCAAGTTGTCTTACAATGAAGTCTCTATTTGTTTTGAAATGCCTATTTCTGTCACTTTTACGTCGATCTCTTTGTTCATTTGTGTTGAATGAAGAAGCTTCAGCCCTTCTGCAATGGAAATACACTTTTATAACCCAAAACAATGTCGTTCTGGCTTCATGGTCCTTTCAACCTAATGTCAAAGCCAATTCTTCTATCCCCTGCTTCTGGTATGGTATATCATGTCGTCATGGTAGCATCAACCGACTGAATCTTACAAATTCAGGTATCAGCGGCACGCTTCATGACTTCCCTTTTTCTTCTCTTTCAAATCTTGAGTTTCTTGATCTTAGTATTAATAATTTATCTGGAACCATACCCAACAAGATAAGTGATCTTACTCGACTGGTTTATCTTGATTTGTCAATCAATCAGTTCTCGGGTCCAATCCCGAGGGATATGGGGTTTTTGACAGACCTTCAAACACTCCATTTGTTTGATAACAAGTTGAATGGCTCAATCCCTGGGGAAATTGGCCAGTTAGTCTCACTCACTGAACTTGCTTTGTATTCCAACAATCTTGAAGGCCCTATTCCCATTTCTTTTGCCAATTTGACCAACTTGACTTCTCTCTTCCTTTACGAGAATCGGCTCTCTGGTTCCATCCCTCCAGAAATTGGGAATCTCCATAACCTCGTTGAGCTTTACGCGAATACAAACCGATTTTCCGGCGAAATTCCGGCCACTTTTGGGAACCTGACTAACCTCAGGGTACTGTACCTTTTCAAAAATCAGTTAAGTGGCGCCATCCCGCGGGAAATCGGGAAAATTAAATCGCTCCAGAAGCTTAGCCTCCAGTCAAACAATCTCTCCGGCTCCATTCCTCCGTCGATCGGAAACTTAACCGGCCTAAAGCTCCTACATCTCTATGGGAATCGACTCTCCGGTTCCATTCCCCAAGAGGTGGGGAATCTCAGGGGCCTTTACGATCTCGAATTGAGCATGAATTGCCTTAGCGGTGCAATTCCGGAGAAGATCGGGAATCTGAGTAAATTGGAGGTTCTGTTTCTCCGGCTGAACAGTCTGGACGGTTCCATCCCCGAGGAGCTAGGGAAATTAGAGAGGTTGGTTGTTCTGGAAATTGATCATAATCAGCTCTCCGGTCCCTTACCTGAAAATCTCTGCCGTGGCGGGAAACTGCAGAACTTCACAACCAGCAATAACATGCTTTCAGGTAATTTAAGAGGAAAATTCATTTATGCATATTTATTATTCTTACTACTACTATGACTATGTTTGGCAAACCTCGCTCAAAAGGTAGTTGAAAGATGAAAAGATATAAGATAGTAGCTGAAATCTAAAGAACGGTTAGGTTAGCTATTATTTTTTTTTAGTCAATTCACAGGGTTTTTTTCCGTCCGTTTAACGGGCCAGGTCCACCCACGTTCGCTCTGAGAGGCACAGGAGCTGACTCAGGGGGATCGTCACTTGTGGGGATCGAATTAAGTTAGTTATTATGTTTAAAAGTGTTTGGTAAAATTAGTTTTTTGATAAGCTGATAAATGTAAAAAGACTAAATGGACATCACAAAATTTAAATAGTTTTAAATTTAAATAGGTTTGTTTACATATTAAAATATAAAATAATAAAATTAATATATTTTAATAAAATATAAAGTAAGAATGTATATTTGAAAATATATAAAGTAAAACAAAATATTTATAATTCATACAAAAATTAATTTTCAAGCAGAAAAATGTCAAATTGAAATACAACCAAAGATATTGAAGAAAAAAGACCAAAAGGATTTTAATTAGGAGAGATAAAATGTCATTTATTTAAAATAATAAGGATAAAGATGGAATAAAGTTAAGAAGCTACTAGCTTATTTTTTGAAAATTTACCTAAAGTAGCTTTTCAAAATAAGCTCTTATTTTAAACTATTAACTTATTTTGAAAACATCACCAAACAGAGCTTATGGCTTATTAGTAGCATAAAATAAGCTCTGCCAAACAGAGCATATATTCAGCCTCCCGGAGTCAAGCTTTTTTAGCACTATTGAGTAGGGGTGGGCAATTCGGTTCGGTTTATCCGAACCGAACTAGTAATACAAAACTGAACGGTTTGGGATTCTTGTAAACCGAACGGTTTAGTTAAAAACCGGATTGAACCGACGATTTAGTAAAAACTGAACCGAACCGAATTTTTTTAGGTTTTAATAATAATAATAATAATAATAATAATAATAATAATAATAACAACAACAACAACAACAACAACAATAAAAATAATAATAAAGAAGTAAATCTAAGTCACTTGATGCCTGCTCCGTCATTTAATTCCTATTCTCACTGGTATCTCTCTTAAATTTTTTATTTGATTTCTTTGTAGCTTGTTCTCTACTTTTGCACTTTTATTGTTTGCTGCAATTGTTCTTTACCTCACAATTAGTACTTAGTAGTATGTTTGGACTTTGAATTGCTATTTTGTTATATAATGTTTGAATTTTTGATATGGATAATGTGATAGTATGTTCGTAAAATTGGGAAATGATGAAAGTTAGGGACTTAAATCGAATCGAATACCGAACCGAAGTATAATGTTAAATCGAATGGTTAAATTTTTATTTTTTTTTATATTTTTAAATCGAAACCGAAACCCAAAAAAACCGAATCGAAGACCGAAACGCCCACCCCTACGATTGAGCACGAGATGTAATTCTATATATAATAGTGCAAATTCACATCATTTTCCAATAGGTGACAAAGACTTCTTACCAGCCTTTTCAACGCCATTATTTTTCTCAACTCAAATATGTATTGGGAGGGCATTTCAATTCGAGTTAATTGAGCCGGGCCGAAACAGAACCAAATGGTTAGATTTTGATTTATTATTAAAAACCAATCAGCTCTATATTCTTTAAATCGAATGGTTTGGGTTTGCTTCAGTTAAAAATCGAATCAAACCAACAAATCGAACATTTTTTTTTTTAAACTGCGGAGTATATATTAAATAATTATATATTTTATTTATACCAAATTATTTTTATATTTATAAATTTAGCCAAATATATATACTAAATCCTCACTTCCCTGACCTAAAATTTCACAATTGTTCTTTGTTCTTATTTTTTGTCTGTGATGTTGTTGTTTGACGACAGACGCATGTGAAGAGGTTTGTTCGGTTTAGACTTATTTTAGATTGAAAAATATGAAATATGCATTTTGAACTTGTTTTTTAGATTTTTAAATTTAAATTATTAGTGAAATTAAAATAAATAAATTTATGTGTGATAGAAAGGAATATTTGGGTTCTCAAATCAAACTGAAATTCAAGCTGAATCAAAATTTGAGCCGAAATTGAACTATTTCAAACTGAACCAAACCAAACTAAACAAAAATTTGAAACCGACAAAAACCAAAACCAAATTGAACCCGAAAAAAAAAATACCGAATAAAAAATCGAAACACCTACCCCTAATGTACACTTTGAGAATTAATTCATCATTCACTTATTAGCCAATTTGTGCATATGTGGTGATGTTGTGGTGATGGTGATGGTGATAATATATAGTGTTATTGTGGTTGTTGTAGTATTGGGCTATGGTGGTAATAATAATAGTAATAATAGTAATAATAGTAATAATAATAATAATAATAATAATAATAATAATAATAATAATAATAATAATAATAATAATAATAATCCGAAAACTGGCTTTAAAAAAATATGAGATATAAATACATGCCGGCAAAATAAAAAATTTAAAAAATATCTTTTGACTAAAAATATAAGAAGACATTTTTCGTCAATTTTAAAATTTTTTTCTGTTAACCAAAATAAATATATTTTTTTGACTTTATTTTTCTTGAATATTCAAACATACAAAATTTCAAAAAATAACTTTCAAGAATCATTTTTCAAATTTTAAAAAAGACGCTAAAAGAACCACCACCACCACCTCTATGACCACCAAAGACTACTAAACCCTTCCGAATACGAATACCTGAAGAGACAAAAACTCCCCTCCAGTAGGAGAGTAATCAAAGAAAGGAATTAGTTCTTAATGACGGTTGAATTTTTAAATTGACCAAACATATTAAAATATATTAATAACATATAGCATGCCAAATTTGATGTTACGTTGATGATGTCGCACTTAATATATATATATATATATATATATATATATATATATTTGTAAATGAAAATTGTCGTAATGGTGTTAAAATTCTGTTAGTTAAATGTTAAATAGAAAATTGTATTTGTTACTGATAAGTATAATACGTGTGGGTATAGTCTGACCCGAACCAACCATACGGTCATACACGAAGGTCAGTTGAAACCCGCCGAGCGCAAACTGAGTAGCATGCATCATATCATATCATATCATATCATGTCCAAATTAAACTGACCCAGGCCAATTCTCGGCTAGATTCATGTAAGAGGTATACCCAATCGATTTAAGAGTCCCGGGAAGTTGCAAATATAATGGCATGTTTGATCTATAGGAGCACATCAATAAGTACGTATTACAAGAACATGCTCTAAGGAAAATAATCAAAAAGTTTTTTAAAAAAACAAAAAAAAAAACAAAATAATTCTACTGCCAAAATTAACAAAAGAAATTTATTTAAAAAAAAAAAACAAAGGAATGGCTGTTGCAATGCTATTGCAACGGCCAAAAGAAAAAATAAAACAATCAACAAATGCAACCTGACAACATGAGGAAAAAAAACAATAAACAAAGCTTAAAATTCTAACAATATGGGGGTGTTGCAAGAGAAAGAATTCTCCAAAACCCAACACCTCCATTTGTTGAAAAAGTGATGTTTAAGTTTTTGGTCCTAAAAACTTGTGTCAACTTCAACTAATGGGATCGACCTAAGAAAGGTAGAACCAATTTTTCACTGATAGCGGCCTACTGACAAACAATGATCATTCAAGGGACGTCCGGTAATCACCATGAATATAAGGTCATTCTTAATAGTTGAGTTTTTACTTCAAATTTTTAGTGGGTCCAAACATTCACATCATCATTCACTATCTCACTCAATGTCAAAAATCATTCTTTTCCTTAGTTTTAAATTTTTTTCTCAGTTGTGTGTGGATCCACTATTTTATAACTATATTTTAATTATTTCTTTATTTAGTATCATTATAAAATTATAATCACAATTATTATTTTTATTATATTGAAATTACACATATCAAAATTAAAATAAATTTATAATTATAAATGTTTACAATTTTTTTAAAACATCATTTTACTACGTAAAAGTTTAATAACAAAGTTAAAAAAAAATTTAAAAAGAAGAAGAAATCAACTGGCCAACGGCCAACTTTAAAAAAAAAAATCACATACAATGACAACGGCCAATTAATGGCCGTTGCCATTCTGAGAGCTGGCGGCCACTCTCAGTTCTCACTTTTTGTTTCTTTTTTAATAAAAACCTTGACATATTAGGGGGTGAATAATTTCTCCAAAATGCAACACCCCCATTTGTTAAAAGATACATGTTTAAGTTTTTTTTTTTCCTTAAAATTAGTGCCAAAAAAGACTAATAATGGGGAAGGCTTAATGGGGGCTTGCATCGAGTGGGTACTTGTGGACACGAGTAGCGTGAATGTGTTGTAGCTCATGTGTTCAGGAAGTTAAATATTAAATCTATAAAATTTGTAGCTGGTCCGGTGCACCATTGTTTGGATTCACTGGGGATATGACACAACCCGAAGGAATGGTGGAATTAGAGGTCAAGTTAGGCACCCAGTCGATGTGGCTACCGACAATTATGGAATTTTTGATGGTTAAACTTGAATGTGTTCATAATGTGATTTAGGAAGGTTGGAAATTGCTAAAGCCGGGGCAATGATTTTGATGACTCATTTGTGCATGAAATTTCACACATAGGGAGGTATAGAAACAGTTAGAGATGACTTAAGATTAACATGTCGATGTTATGTAAAGGCGGTCCAAAAGAAAGATACATCATCATCCAGAGTAGAAATGAGCTGAAGAAGGAACAACCATAGCAAGTCGATGAAATAGAATAAGCCATTTTAGATGTGGTGCAACTGACCATGGTTGTGAAGATCTATAAAGGATTGTCCGACCCATTATTCATTGCTTCCCTTTGTCACGTCAGCTTAAATGGATTAATTCAATGGCTTTTGTACGAATCATTTATTCATTCAATTCAATGCCTGTTTCTGTACTAGTGCAAGCTTCTTATTTACAAAATTTTCACTGCCCTCCTGATTTTAAGAATATATCTCCATTTGTTCGTGTTTTGCAACGTAACGAATGATCAACCTTCATTTTCATTTGTTACATGAACAACTATTCTTAAATGATTGTTCCTTTTATCATGTGTCTAATTCTCCTAACCTATCCAAACCACATTATTTTTGTTAATGAACCTAAATTTTATTGCCCATATTTATTATTCAGCTAGCTAGCTCAGTTGTCCACTTGCCACTACTTTTGCTTTCAGGTCCAATTCCAAAAAGTTTGAAAAATTGCTCTAGTCTAAATCGGGTTCGACTAAGCAAAAACCAATTCTCTGGAGATATTTCTGAAGCTTTTGGCATTTACCCAAACTTGCAGTTCATGGATCTAAGTGACAACAATTTTCATGGAGTGCTATCCAAACATTGGGGCTCATCAAAACAATTGAAAACTCTCTGGATTGCAAGAAACAACATCTCTGGTATTATACCACCAGAGATTGGTGATATTACTCAACTAACTTCGCTTGATCTTTCAGAAAATCACATAGTTGGGGAAATCCCAAAGGAATTTGAAGAGCTGAATTCTCTGCAAAATCTTGATTTGTCTAAAAACATGTTGAATGGATCAATACCAGAATATATGGGAGGATTATGGCACCTGTTAACCTTAAATCTTTCTTGGAATGGTTTGTCTGGTCCCATTCCAACAGGATTTGAGAAATTGAGAAACATATCATTTGTTGACTTATCATACAATAACTTAGAGGGCCATATTCCAAATTTCATGAAACATATGAATGCTACTTTGGAAGGGAATAAAGGTTTGTGTGGCAATATGGATGGATTTGAACCTTGTCAAAGTTCTCACTCTTCAAGAAAGGGTAAGAAATTTGTTCATGTGGTGATAATTGTAATCCCAATTATTGTAGCACTTATTTTGGCTCTCTTTGGATTTGTGGAGGTTTACCACTTATATAGGAGAAGAAAACGCGTTGAAAATGCTAGAAGTAATGAGTCACAAGTCCTAGAGAAAAGGGTAGAACTTGAGTAGAAAGCTAAGAAAGGTGATTTCAAATATCCTATATTGAATAATTGAGTGTGAGTGTACTCTTGAAGAATGTTTACTATGTCTTTTGTATTGTGTTGGACTACTTGCATTTCATGTTTTGTTCGCATTTTAAGAATGTATTTAATATTGTAACACTTTCATGTTCTATTTCACTTGTAATCTTTGTTTGAATTTATAATTTGTAATACTATATAGTTGTGTATGTTAAAGAGTTGGCATCTATGATTAATGATGTCAAATTCTGTTTTGCTAAGCGATCTGCGAATTGTGCCGCTCATATTGTTGCTAGAGAGGCCAATTCTGAGTCAGGTTGCGGGGAGTGGTTTGACCTCCCTCCTCCTTTTCTTGGTGACTACATTGCTGCTGATTCAATAAATTAAGTTTTTCCTTTAAAAAAAAAAAGAATACATTGAGGATGAGATGTCATTTTGCAGAATAGATATATTCCACTGTTTGGTTCGTTTTTTTCCGACAAGGAATAGAATTATATTCTACAGAATGGGCTACTCCCTTTGCTATAGGAATAATCATTCCTAAGGCCTCGGCCCCCTTAGTATTAGCTATTCCGTTTCTAACCCATAAGGAATAGCTATTTTTTTTTATTAATCTAAAAATTACCCTATAAATTAAACCCTTATACATAAATATATAAAAGTTAATATATCCACCAACTGAAACGCTCCTGGATGAATTTAAATTATTAGCTTAAAGCTCCTTGAGTCTTTGGACTGACTAGATCTTATTTGAAAAATACGCATAGTATGAACTTGATTGCTTTGTAAATATTTCTTGTATTATTTATTTATCTTCTTCATCTTTGCTCTTATTTATACTGAATTTCAAATCCGTTCATTGGGGCAGACAAATTCGAAACAGGCAACTTGAATTGGAATATCTTAATTCTGCCACAACTTGACTAGTGTAGACTTTTATCCCGTTACGTGCAATTTGTCCTTAAAATTTGACTTTTACACTTTTCAATGCAGCTTCACTTATTCAGGCAAGTGCTGTTTAAAAACAAAAAAGGCAAGTGCTATTTTATTGAAGTAATGATTTTATTTTGCCCCACTTTTACTTATAAGTTTTGGTATTTCATTAATTTGCAGATGGTGAGGTCCTTATTTCTAGCTCATTTGAGCCACCAAGGTCTGGTTCAATCATAATTCCCCAGAATTTGATTTGTTTAAGTAGAGGTAGATCTTTTTCTTTTTCTTTTATTTAAGTTTATTTACTGTTACTGTTAATAATAATTTTTTTAATATTTTATTTTATTTTTTTTTTACATTTCAGTTTTAATTATTCTGTTATATTCATGCAGTCTGTCATAAAATTTAACACCTATGAGGAAGCTGAACTCTAAGTCCAGACTTTCATTTAACAGGTCAGCTGGGAGTTATTCAACCGAGGATTATCTCATCACTAAATTGGCTGGAATATAGAATAGAAAAGAGGTAACATATCTTTTAAACCATCACATTATTATTGTAGTTTTTCTTTCCCTGTTTTAATTTGTTTGGAATGTTCTGCATTTTTGCTTCTGAATATTTTCTGCAGAAATTTTTAATATATTTTGTTTTCATTAATGTCTGTATATTTTGTTTTCATTATATTAATGTCTGTTTATCTAATTATTCTATTTCCGGATGCTATTTAAATATTATAAATTATGCAAATGTATTTTTACCTATATTATTTGATTTTGAAAATTTATTACAGTACTAAAAAAAAACATCAGAATGTAAGAATGCAACACATTATGGATTCAAGTATTGAGTATAAGCAATAAGATATACCTTTCATCCATAAATTGAACTTTAGACTGTATTTAGATTTGAATCAGAGGGAAATAAGGTACTATTGATTATTTTGGTTAATCAATTTATATACTTCCAGTACAGGGCATGAAAGGACTAGGTTC
Organism: Ipomoea batatas; assembly: GCA_002525835.2. Classification (NCBI taxonomy): domain Eukaryota; kingdom Viridiplantae; phylum Streptophyta; class Magnoliopsida; order Solanales; family Convolvulaceae; genus Ipomoea; species Ipomoea batatas. Next base: position 22,389,636 of record CM008333.1, on the reverse strand, counting down.
ATGTGTATTATTTAGAACACAATTGTGTATTCATTTAAGTTAATGTGTAATTTCATTTTCATGGTTTAGTTTTATACATCAGTTTATGAGAAAATTGCCATTTTGGTCTACTGACTATAGGGGTCCTCTTAATTGCATTCCACGACTTTCAAAAGTGTTAATTGCATACCTTGACTATTCAATTTTTGTCAATTTTGGTCACTCCGGCCAAATTGCTGGCCAAATGTCGCCGGAAGTTAAAATAATGAAGGTGTTTTAGTCATTTCACATCTTGTTCTTCTTCTCCGGCGAACCAATTTTTTCTGCTTCTTCTCCGGTAGACCAAGCATGAAGCAACCATGGATTTGTCTCTAGCGAAGCCATCTGTTCTTCCTCTTCTCCAGCCAAGCTTCTTCTCGCCAATGTCGTCGAGGAGCTGCATCGTCGGCAAGCTCCACCACCGTCAAGCTAACCAACCTGTTCAGACTTGCTGCCAGACCTCTAAAATAACCCAACCCCACCCGTTTAGACTTGTTGCCGCCAAGCTCCGCCGCCGTCGACTTCACCAGATCTCTTGTTGTCGTCGAGGAGCTGCATCGTCGGATCTGT
>CM008333.1:22276746-22289075 GCA_002525835.2 Ipomoea batatas | reverse complement strand
GGGTGGATTCTTTATGGTTGTTGTTCAGTTGGTATCTTGTTATGGATTCGTTGTCTTATACTCTCATTATTGGATATTGGTTTTGTTTGGATGAGTCTTGGTTTATGATTCGTTCAGTTTATTGTTGTTGAGTATCCGTTTTGAACTATTAAACAGTTTGTTGGTGTTTATATTCTATATGGGTGTGTAAACCTATTTATAAGCTTGTGTATATCTATACTTCCTTGCGAGTGTGAATGGTGGTTGCTTAGCAGTCTTTTGCTAATGGTTCTTTGTGTGTTTTCCAGGTATGGAGTAAGTCTAAGCGCGAGCGCGTTAGAGCCTATCGTTATGAGGATGCTTAGACTTAGTTTATGTTGTTTAGACTTTGTGTTTCGGGCCTGTGAGCCATTTGAGATTTTATATACTCTTGACTAGTTGATGGGATGTTTTTTTGAAACATGACTTGAGGATTTTATCGTTTATGCAATGACAGTTCAGTTCTTATGGTTAGCCTGTGCATCTAGGCTGTGTTTTCTTACCTAGATGTGGCATGATGCCCCTTAAGTTTTAAATTCGCTTCCGCTATGTTATGTTGTTGGTTGAGATAGACAGCTGTTGTGTTGAGTTTTATCTATCTCAGCTTGTGAAAGGTTGGGGTGTCACACATTTGCAGTCCAAAAGATGTTATACTCATACGTCTCGGTTCAATGAGAGCTCGGGTCTGGGCAGAACGAGGTGCTCCGTAACATGGGTCGCCCATTCGCAAGGGATCGGAAGTGCCCGAGGATACTCGACCGATAAAATTTGATGTTTTCACCCGTTGTTTTTGTCTGGGAGGTCGGGGATCGAGCAGAAGTGGCCTCGCGACTGTATGCACAGAACGTTACACCCTTGCTTGGGGGACAGAGGTCAGACAGAAAAAATGAAGTGGAAAAGCTCCATCGTGACAAGAAGGCCGTAGAGACTGCAAATCTACGAAAAACAGGCTAGGATTCGGTGCCCATTAGGGCTTATCTGCTAAAGCAAGACCTCATAATACTTCATAAACCCCAGCACGAAGGGGTGGAACTGGAAAGTGAGCATTGCTTTGAGGGAGTCCAAATGGACTTCGAGCCAGTCCCCTTGCGTCCATTCTACTATATTCTCCAGGGACCGCCGGATTTTGAATTTCACTCGGCCGAAAAGGAGTGTGGAAGCCTCTTCCTCACCATCGTAGGAGGGATGGAATCAGTGGGGAGGTCGGCTAACCAGTCTATAGCCCAAAAAGCGGCCCGAGGGAGTTTACCCCGACTGGAGTCCAGAGGTGCCCTCTTCTTCAAGCACTAATGGTTCTATAACAGGCCGGGATTCGTCTTCGGCGGCAACAGGACTTGGCCTGTGACAGGGTCATCACTAGCAAATCGGGTGGGTATAGCCGGGCTGTCCGAATACGTCTCAAACGCGTTGAGGACCGAGTCGTAAGAAGACACCATGAAGGAGCCCACCTCGATCGAGCCACCTAGCTCAGACATATCGATAAGGGAAGGTGTCTCAGTTTAAGGGTAGCCTGGAAGTTCAAAACTCGCACAAAAGCCTACGTTAAAAAATTAACTAAAAGAGGTAAAGGACAGGAGGGGTTTACTTATGAAGGTTTGTGTCTGCCGCTCGAAAGCGTGTGCGAAGTAAGTAAGCTGCCGCGATGATTGAAAAGTAGCTCGGGATGCTCCGGTTTGTAGTAGCAAGGAATCATAAAGCAAATTTCGTTGTGGGGCCCTTCATTTATAGATGGTGCAGGGCGAACGGGACGTTTTGAATCCCAAAACCCTAGCTCCGATCCCGAGGAGCTCCCTGCGTGCGACACATGTCCTGAAGCCAAGGGTCACGGGACGTCACCTGGTCGTCACCCCATCGCGCTAATTGTGAGGTGTGACCGCGACCAGACCTGACGGGCACCCTGGCCTCCTCCTCCCCGAGCGTCGCTCTCGACCGGGCTAGGGGTGCTAGTTGATAGGGGTCGATTGACCAGTCTTTTATCACTTGACTGGTCTAACCGACCTTATCGGGGAATCCATAGCCGGTCGAAAGCCAATCTCGGTCAGGACCCCGGAGCTCGAACTGACCAGGTTCCCTGTTGTCCTTGGACATCCTCCTTGAAGCCCAAATCCTTTGACCTCGCGACACCTGGCTTTCGAGTACGCGACCCACCTTTGGACTGTTGCATGCCCGCCACGCGACCGCCATAAAGTCTTATGTAGAAAGATAAGAAAGAGGAAAGTGTGTGGCTATAAAGTCTTATGTATAAGAGGGCGCTAAAATAACAAGAGTATAATTTTAAAATAAGTATAAAAATAAAATTTTGTCACTAAATCATAAACCTTTAGCTAGAGTAATTTTTAACCCTCACAAAATAATGCAAATAATACATTTAGTGAGGGGTTTCTCTGCCGGTTACTAATTTTTTGTCACTAAAAATTGTTTTTTCTTATAGTAAACGCCAACTTCCATATTCGACATCATATCACACAATCTGGCCTTTAACTATCAGAGTAACTCTTAGGAATAATATGCAGCGTAATATTAATCAGGAATAATGTAATATTTTTCAGCAAAAATTTAATAATTTTAAATCAAAATGTAAAAAGAGGCATGGTAATATATTTTTCTTCAAAAGTATTACACTTTCCCTTATAAGTAAGTGATGGGATATGAACATGGGCTCGAAAGGTTAAAGTTGGCAAGTGGCGCAACAAAGGAGACGAATGAGGGAATTGGGCGAAGCATGATAAATGGTGAACAACCAAGTCAGCCGAAGGGATAGGAAAAAGACATAATTAAAGGAGTCGGACCAGCCCATACAGGACTTAGCTGGGTATAGAAGTCATTTTAGACAGTGTGCAAGAGGAGAGTGTTAGCCAGTCTACATGAAGAAGTTGAGTGCCTAAATCAGTCAGGCAGTTAAAGCGAGAAATGTGGTTCGCAAGACCAGTCGAATAAAAGAGCAGATCAGATGCGTTAACTAGTCGTAAACGAATCAAGAAAGACCGACTGAGTGAGGGAGGTAGACATCCGGAGAGAGTAGTGAGAAGAGTAATCAAAGCACTCATGCATGCATGTTTGTGTCTATTTAAAATCTTTTGAGCTTGAGTTATTTTTCACCTGTGTGATACCAAACCTCAAGTAGTTTACCTTGAACAATTATATTGTGGAAATGACAGCGCACAGAGTGGCTAGAAGAAGCACAAGTTAAATGATCATCCATGAGGTTGAAGGCCATGTTAGATATAAATATAGTTTAACATTTGATTATATTTAACAAAATCTTACTTATGAGAAATCTAACCTCGTAGTAGCAGAAGAAGCAGAAGTAATATTGATCCCCAGCAATAGTTCATGTCTTCTTAGTCGTGTTGCCTCTTGAACAATAGAACTGCAAGTAAGACGCTCATAATCTTAGACGGTGTACTAGGATTATTTAGATATATATATATATATATTTATATATATGTATATATTTATATGTATGTATATATATATATATGTATGTATGTAAAGGCTTTCATATAGACATAGTGGTGGATAACCGTTGACTTCTAATCATTTAGTTCAACCATATTAGGAATCAATATTATGAGAAATCTAACCTCTTAGTAGCAGAAGCAGAAGTAATATTGATCCCTAGCAATAGTTCATGTCTTCTTAGTCGTGTTGCCTCTTGAACAATAGAACTGCAAGTAAAATGCTCATAATCTTAGACGGTGTATCATAGATTGATCCATAATAATATCATTCTCAGAACTATTGTTCTGTTCTCATATGTTATCAGCAAACCTAAAAGACCAATGGTTGCCAACTATACCACCACCACCACTGCCACCGATTATATTGTGCCACCACCAACCACTGGTGACTCTGTGTCCTCTTTTCATACCATCTTTGATATATCCTCCACCCCTCCATCATCCATAAATACCCTATAGGCAGCAATCACTTTGTATCTAATAAACTTACATCTTCTAATCATCTATTCTGGAAGACCCAACTCATTCCATTTCTTACAAATATTTGGGGACTATTCCCAACTTTATCAAATCAAGGCCATCGTTATTTCGTCATATTTGTTGATGATTATTCCAGATATACTTCGTCAATTCCCATGAGACTAAAGGCAGACATCTATTCTATTTTTAATCAGTTTAGGGCACTAGTTGAGCATAGGTTTTTCACCAAAATCAAAGCCATTTAGTGTGATCTAGGTAGTGAATATAATAAACTTGGCAAACTCTTTGTTAGTCTTGGGATTAACCATCACCAATCTTGTGCCTACACCAATGAACAAAATGACCGTTTTGAGAGACGTCATAGACATATCATTGAAACTAGCCTGACTTTGCTTGTCCAAGCCTCTGTCCCTACTAGGTTTTAGGCTTATGCCTATGAAAAAAAAAGCTTTTCTGATTAATAGTATGCCCTTTTCCACCTTAACCAATCTAAGCCCGTATGTGATAACCAACAAAAAGCCTCCAGAGTACTCATTCCTCTGTGTCTTTGGTTGTTTATGTTCCCCCTATCTCTATCCCTATATTCAGCACAAAATAGAGTATCGTTCTGCTCCACCTGTCTTCCTAGGTTACCTAGAGTCTTTTAGAGGATATCATTGCTTGAATCTACATACTGGAAAAATTATAGCAGTTAGCCAAGTTTGATTTGATGAGTGCGTTTTTCCTTTTACAGCTAAAACTTTTCCACAACTTTCTACTACGACTCAGGATGCAAAACCATGGGTTGTCATGCGCATACAAATAAAATCGGGGAGCCAGAAAATCGATATACCCATATCGTCAGTGTGTCATGACCGTGTTGACTTTCTAGTGTGTGAAACGGCTGCGACACGGGCGTGTCACGATACTTGACACTGTAGTGACAATCGACATGGGCGTGTGGCCGTCGTGTCCGAATTCTAGTGAAAGACACAGCTGCGACACACCTGTGCTACCGACCCAACCCTCCCCCGACTGATTATGATCTAGTTCTGCTACCGATTGATCCTTCCAGGCCCGAACATCCTCAACGCACTCATCCAATGATCCTAAGCTGCAACGATATCTTTATGATTTGAAATAAGCACCACGTGCATGGTTCAAACGTCTCTAGGATTGTCCGCCCTAAATTGGTGTCAAAGCATTATAGACTGATGTATCTCTATTTATTTATTTTACTGCTAATGCTCACGTTTATCTCCTTGTCTAAGTGGATGACATACTAATTATGAGCAACAACAACGCTCTCTTGGCTTGTATAATGATCCAACTAGCTGATACTTTAAAAATTCATGATATGTGACCACTGAACTTCTTTTTAGGGATTGAGACAGTTCACAGCAAGGGAGCGCTTCTTTTATTACAATGGAAGTATATGCTAGAGATACTCAAAATATTCCGGGATGGAACACTACAAACTAATTTCCACATTGATTCCAGTCAACAACAAGCTAATAAGTTCTTCAAACTCCTCTCAACTGTATGATAATCCAACACAATATCACAACATAGTTGGGGTAACTCGTCTAGATCTCTCTTTTGCTATTAACAAGCTTTGTCAATTTATGTAGTCTCCAACCAATGATTACTGGATTTCCCTAAAACGTGTCCTAAGGTATGTCAAAGCTACTCTAGACGATGGTCTTCGGCTTATGAGTCAAATTTAGATATTATTCATGCATTTTTAGACTCCGATTGGGTGGGTTATCTTGATGACCGCAAATCAACTAGTGGTTTTGCTATCTTTTTTGGCAAAATCTAATTTCTTGGGCTTCCCGTAAATAAAAGAGAGTTGCAAGATCTTCAACAGAAGCGAAATACAAGGCCGTAGTTGATGTCTCAACAGAAGTCACAAGGTTATTGCTTTAATTAAAGATTTTGGTCTTACTATGCAAAAATCATCTAAACTCTGGTGTGACAATCTTGGTGCGTTGCTACCTATCCATGTGCGAATCTTGTGTTTCATGCATGAAGAAATCATGTTGAAATTGACTACTATTTTGTTCGTGACAAAGTGGTATCAAAAGAAATACAAGTGAACCTCATCTCTTGAAAAGACCAGCAAGCAGACATCTTCACTAAGTCACTAACCACAACAAGATTTATTGATATAAGGAACAAGCTCAATGTATTAGGACTCTGTATTCTAGACACACTAGAATTCATTCTCTCTCTCCTTATATTATAAGAAGTATTACCATTTACCATGCATTCTAACTAGGAATTTTTAATTTGTATATTTATAAATACATCTCTTCATCGTGTACTTTCAATCATCATTGATTGATTAATAATAATAATAATATCATCATTTCTAGAACTATTGTTGTATTTTCATCAACCAAACTAGTCAAACTTGCACCACATAATTAGGATCTTAATATAACATATATTATATTGGCCCTGTTTGGTAAATAATCAATCTATCAGCCAATTTTGGCTTATTTGACCACTATAAGTCAATATAAGTGTTTGATTAATAAGCTTTTTGTAGCTCCAAAATACTAAAATTCTAAAGGCTACTCAAAGCAGCCTTAATTAACTTTTTGAGAAAAGAAATTATACTAAACAGCTATCAGCTAACAGCTAATTTACCAAATAACTTTCTACATTTAGCTAATTTTATCAACTAATCATACATTCTAACTCAATCAACAAACCCAATTAACTAACAACCATTTACCAAACAGGGGCATTGTAAAATCTTACAGGTCGGACACAAATATTAAAGGATGTTGTCTTTAAATTAAAAAAAAAATGTACTATTAACAACTACGTGAGCTTTGATTGAAAACTGGCCTAATTAAACGAATGTAAAATCTTACAGGCCAGACATGAATAATAAAGGATGTTGTCTTTAAATTACAAAAAAATGTACTATTAACAACTACGTGAGCTTTGATTGAAAACTGGCTTAATTAAAACGAATGTTGCCTAATTAAAATGGAGTTCTAACTACAAGTACTCTTTATTTCTACTCTCTTATCTTTACTCTCTAATGTGACAATTATTAATGATTGGTTATTTCATCTTGTGGGTTGATATCTTTGATTCTGAACCATTATTCACTCCTTAGTTTAGTTGTTTTTTGTACATATTATCATTATCTTAGTGAAATTGAGACCCATTTGTGTGTTATATTGTTTTAAGGTTTAGTTTGTCTACAATGAGCAGCTAAGGAAGGATTTTGGAATGTTTTGGATCAATTTTGAAAGCAGAGGAAGTTACCTAAAGAAGGGAAGGAGCAGCGGAGCACAAAAGGAAACAAGAAGCAAAGTTGAAAGCAAAGGCACTTCATGGCCACCATCACGGCTGTGAGGTAGACCGTGAAGCACTTAAACTGAATCAGGATCCGCGACCTCCTCACGACCAGGCTCACGGCCGTGAGGTAGGCTAGTAGGTCTGTGCAGAATATTATTTAAACAGCGTTTTTTTTGCAATTTGGGGATTCCGAACCTTATACTTGTTTTAGCTTATTTTTCCTCTTTCTTTAGTTTTCCCTACCATAGTTTAACCTAGTTTTACATACTTTTATTTAATTTCAAGCTTGGAATTGCGGATTGCATTGGATTTGTTCTTCATTGTTAGTAAAGCTTTCTTCTTTTTTATTGTTTCTCTTTTCAGATTTCTTACAATATTTATGGTTAATCTTTATTATTTTGCTTTGTTTACGATTATGATGTGTGAGTAGTTAGCTTTTTGATTTGGATTAGGGTTCTATTGCTATTCTTGATGCTATATTTGTTATTATTGCATAAAGGGGATGAATTGTTTCCCTAGGATTTATGTTTGAATTGGATATTGAATTCTTCTTGTTATTTATTGATGGCCAGCAAGTGTTAGCTTGTTTTGGGGAGGTATTCATCTCAATGAGAGTTGGATGAAGGACTCAAGCCTAACCAATTTCAAACCTAATTTTCCTACTATGAGAATAGGGGTAATTTGGGGGCTTATAATGCTTGTGCATTTCAAAGGTTAGGATTGATGCATCACGAAAGTGGGGCAATCCTACTCTAATTCTTGTTTATTGATTGCGAAAGTAACTTGAACTTGAATTCTTTTGTGCATTGCCAATAATCCCTTGGTTAATTGTTTACCTCTAATTTTGAGATTATTAGTGCATCAAGATAGCAATAGCCCTAATCTGGACCCTTTCTTTTATCATATAGTTTATCCCTTGTTTAATTTGCATTCTTTTATTTCTATTCCTAATCTTAGTTTGCTTGGGTTCTAGCGAATTCCAAGACTTTAGTGCCTAGAGTTCTGCATATCATACAAGTACGTGTCATAGTCACAATCCTCAGCGGAACGACATTTACACCCTCTTTTTACTATCACCATTTTACTCATCATGGGTCCTAATGAAAATGTTAACATCAAAATTTTGTGAGAGAAAGTGAAAGTTGAGTGTTAAATTTGAGAGTAGGAGTAGTATTTTCCATTAAAAATAATATATATTCTTAACAAAAATGGGCAGGTAGGTATCAATATAGTAAAGAATTAGGCTTAAATACATGATTATAACAATTTTTAATGGGGCCACACTTGTGTGAGACCGTCTCACGGATCCTTATTCGTGAGACGGGTCGGGCCGGGTCAAATCACCATGCAAATTTCATACTTATATGTGTAAATCTCATACTTATATGCTCAAATATAACACTAATAAAAAATACAATTTTTGTTACTTATAAGAGAAAAAGTAATACATTTTTCATAATAAGTAATATTGACAAGTGTCTCTCACTTATAAGGGCAAATATAATACTTTTGAGGAAAAAAGTAATACTTTTAAATCGAAATGTAAAAGTATTGTATTTTCCCTTAAAAGTATTACATTTACCCTAATAAGTAACAAAAATGTTATTCCTGATTAGTATTACATTTGAGCATATAAGTATGACATTTGTGCATATAAGTGTTACATTTGCATATTGACTCGACCCGACCCGACCCGTCTCATGGTGAGACGGTCTCACACAAGTTTTTGCCTTTTTAATGACTAGATATGGGTTCAATTCTCATTGGCAAATTATGTTATAATCTATGTTCACAATTTTAGAAATCTATATTCACAATTTCATAATTCTATGTTCAAAATTTTAGAATTTTATATTTACAATTTTAGATCTCAATATACAAAATTACACTATTCAATATTCACAATTTTGTTATATAGATTCAAAAATTGTGTTATACTATTGAATATAGAGTTATGAAATTGTGAATATAAAGTTTTGTAATTGTGAACATAGAGTTCTAAAATTGTGAACATAGAATTTTAAAATCGTGAACATGGACCCGCGTCCACATTGCAAGGTGGATCCGGGTCCATGGCATAACAACCGACACTCAGATCATTAGTAACATTTTAATTATACTATAGTAGGCTATAGCTCCGTTTGGCAAAACATAGGGAGTTTAAGATAATAGCTTATTTGGAAACGTTATTTCCATTAGCATTTAAAAATAAACTCATGACTTTTTAAAATTGTTTTTATCTACATTAATTTACAAAAATGACATCATTTACCATTCAATAATCAACATCCTAATATCTTAATTTATCCTTTTATGTTCTTGCCAAGGGCCTTGTGGTCCAGTGGCATCAAACCCTTCCCTTGTATATGGGAGGTGGTGGGTTCAAGCCTCAGTGGAGGCGTTGCTGTCTCTTTGTTCTTCAGTAGGTTGAGAAAGTAGTTTATGAACAGATACTACACTCTAATAGAGTCAAATGTAATACTAATCAGGAACAAAATTTTTGTTACTTATTAGGGTAAATGTAATACTTTTAAGGAAAATATAATACTTTTACATTTCGATTTAAAAGTATTACATTTTTCCTTAAAAGTATTATATTTGCCCTTATAAGTGAGAGACACTTATCAACATCACTTATTATGAAAAATGTATTACTTTTTCTCTTATAAGTAACAAAAATTGTATTTTTGATTAGTGTTATATTTGAGCATATAAGTGTGAGATTTGCACATATAAGTATGACATTTGCATGGTGCTTTGACCCGACCCGACCCGGCTCATGAACCACATATATTAACATATTGTTAGTGAGTGATAGGCAACTGCGAAATCAATCCAAATGTATATACTCATGTCATTTAACCACATAAACATAGTTAACAATTTAACTAATGGGTCACACTTGTGTGAGACCGTCTCACGGATCCTTATTCGTGAGACGAGTCGGGTCGGGTCAAAGCACCATGCAAATGTCATACTTATATGTGCAAATCTCATACTTATATGCTCAAATATAACACTAATCAAAAATACAATTTTTGTTACTTATAAGAGAAAAAGTAATACATTTTTCATAATAAGTAATGTTGACAAGTGCCTCTCACTTATAAGGGCAAATATAATACTTTTGAGGAAAAATGTAATACTTTTAAATCGAAATGTAAAAGTATTATATTTTCCCTTAAAAGTATTACATTTACCCTAATAAGTAACAAAAATTTTATTCCTGATTAGTATTACATTTGAGCATATAAGTATAACATTTGTGCATATAAGTGGTACATTCGCATCTTGAACCGACCCGACCCGACCCGTCTCATGGTGAGACGGTCTCACACAAGTTTTTGCCTTAACTAATAGGATTAATATTTTTACTTAATTATTTGATTTTTTTTTTGAATGCAATTATTTGATATTTTAGTGATACAATAATTAAATAATCAATTTTATATTATACAATATTGTATTGAACATGCATGCCTAAGTAAATATATGAACTAATGGAATACTTCCACAAAGAATTGAAAGAATAAATAGAGGATACAAATATTTCACATAAAAATTCAAAACGAAAAATCCACTAACTTTTTACGAGGTCAAATCGAAACTTCATTATGTTGTTTGTAATTTGTACTTTGTATATAATGATAATAGAAGTTTGCATTAATCTAGACATCCTATAATAAAGGCATCTGCATTGGTTAATAAAAAATAAAAATAAAAAAGAATTTTTTGTTAACTTTTACTAAGTTTTTGGGTTGTTTTTGTCAGGGAAAGAGAAAAAAGAGATGCAGTTCTTCACATAGGCGTGACTTGCACACCTAACAGGGCGTGTGTCTAAGTGTGCAGAAATGTTGACAATGTTTTCATCTTTCTTTTCTGGACTATGGACATCACAATTGTGTGAATCATAGTAAAATGTACATTTTAATATATGAAAAATACATTATTTGTTTCCGTAAAGTATATTATACGAGTACTAAAAATATATTATTTTATGTATTATCAAATAATGTGCATTCAATACACAAATAATGTAATTTTAGTATATAAAAAATATATCATATATTAATGGTCCACACACTAATTTGTCTATCTCTAATCATTATTGTGTGGACCATGGTCCACACAATTGTTTGAACTATACTATCAAATAATGTATATTCAATACAAAAATAATTTATTCTTAATATATTAGAAATGTACATTGTATTCAGGAAATGTATATTATTTGTGTACTGAATGTACATTATATTGTAAAATGTACATTCAGTACACAAATAATGTACATTTAGTATATTAAAAATGTACTTTTATTATGGTCCACACAACATTACATGGAACATGATCCACACAATAATTCAATCCTTACCTACTTGCCCTTAAGAAAATTCAAGTATCAAATCGTATCACGTAACCATTTCAAAGAGTATATATTATTCAAAATAACCTCTCAACCTAATGGTTGAAGATCAATTTTAATAGTACGTACTAAAAAATGTGTACAAATGCTACTAAAACAAATCAATTATTGGCCTAACATTAATTACATCCAGTTAATAATAGAATTTCCTTATAATATACCCTCCCCCACTCCATTACAGATTCCTTTTTGTGCCTCTGCATAGCTATTTTGACTATTAGCTTAGAGGACCCTTTAGAGCGTTTGTTAGATGGTGAAATTTAGGAGCATTTTCTTGCACAAGTAAATACCAAACCTAATTGAACACCTTCAAAGTGCATTTCACAGTGCCCTTTTTGCTCTATATCCCACCATATGGAACCTCATCAAATCATCACTTCTTATTCCAATTCAACACATCCTTTCTTAGAGCATCTACATCAATGGATAAAACTTGGATATTGTCAGCTCAAATAACTCAAAGATGGTTCTTGTTAGTGTGAAGGGTAGTTTTTAGTTGGGTTTTTTTTTCTGCAAGATAGAGTTTATATTGGGTCCCACTTATCATTTTAATGTGCGCACATTCTCTGCCCAAGCAGGCGCGTGCAACGTCTGTTGCAGGCCTGCTGCAGGCCTGCAACCTTTTCTTTTCTTTTCTTTTTTTTTTT
>CM008333.1:22197431-22216976 GCA_002525835.2 Ipomoea batatas | reverse complement strand
ATTTTCAATGTGGGACTCTTAACACTTTCATATAAACTAGAATAGATAATCTGGAGAATGGAATCATCACATACTTAATTTTGGACAAAGAGTGTAGAAAATTTTTTTCTTTTGTTTCATTTTGCAAATATGCAAAGTCAATTAAAAGTAAATCCAATATAGAAGTATATGTATGATGTATGCACATAGGGATGTCAGAGAAAAAAAAAAACAAAAACAAAAAACACTAATAACTTAAAGTTCATCTTAAACAACTAAACAAGCACCAAATTTCTGACATATTTCCTTTTTAGTAAGCTGAACACAACTCCACTTTTTAATTGAAATAGAGTAGGCCCTAGAAATTTAGGAATCTTAACAAGGAATATGATCAACAAGAATGACACTTAGCTAAGAAATTTGAAATCTGTAAGGCAACAGGAAAAAATATTTATAATTCTCAGCATAATGTCAAAAGTCATGATCACATGTTATTACAAACTTATCTCCCCAAAATTAGCAAGATAATCATGAGAGTCTCTATCTATAAATGAAGTAAACATAACAGAATGGAAAAAGTGTTTTTGGTGATCTTACTTTGCATCATCAAACAATTTACAGATCCTGCAATAGTATCTTGCCATGGATAATTTCTTACAAGTTGGAGTCGAACAATTTGGACCAATAGGTTGAATTAGTAAGCATTTCATGCACATCATCTCGGTAATAGTTCTTCTGCAAGGATAATCACAAGAATGGAAATATGGATGGAACAACAAGAGGAGACCAGGAAAAATGTGATAAAGCAAAATGGCAGAAAAATATTTGATAAAAGAAAAAATAAAGTAAAAGAAATACTTAAGAACAGTGGCTTCACAGTGAGTAATATCACTGAAAAGGCAGTTTTCATATTCTATGCACAAATCTCTGCAGTATTAAGTGTATATAGTGTTGAAGAAAATAAAAATAAAAATATAAAACAGGCAGAATGAATTAGACTATCATTTTCGCAACTAAACTAAAATTTGAAGGCACTAGACCTGACAATAGAGGTCAGACCAAATGATTGACATGTACAGGAATTCCACAAATTTGAAATTCAAAAAGAAATTAAAAATTAAAGTTTCCAATGCCAAAGCAACATAAAAAATAAATTCAGATATTTCATACCAGGAAGTGCCAACTGCCAAGTGCTAAGTTCATTATATATGTATCATTGAATCATATAATATTATATATATGTCCACTGGTAGTATCAAAACCATTACTAAATATTTTAACTTAAGAACTTCAAGGTGGGCACTAAAATTGTAGTTAATTCAATGTGCCAGAATGTTCTCAGTTTTCCTTACTTCTTCCTGTGAAAATCTTCAAGAAAATGTTCAATTTGTATGAGTAAGCATGAGCCATTCGCACCTGTCCAAAGAGTGATCTGTCAGCTCATCATGACACCTTATGCATGTATATAACTTATTGCAACATGGAGCAAGAAGTTTGCAGTTCCTCTTGTAATGCTTGCATCCAAAAATTAGATTTTGTGAATCCTGATAAGCTGGAGATAGACCTAGTGCTTCTTCCTTTTCATTTGTAGCAACAGCCACTGAATGAGATTTCTTTTGGGTGACAATCCATTGACTGAAAGAAGCAATTATTAAAGCTATAGTTAACTCCATAGAGGGTGCATATGGATAGAGGGTGCATATGGAATCTATCTAGTGTCTAAAAGACAAAAAAGGAGAAAATTTAGGAAACAAGTTCCATGGCTAGTAGTGGCCAAAATGTTTAATTGCTAACCCCTCACATCCTCACCCACCTCAAAATAAGAGATACCATAGTATTCATTCATATCAGGAGAGCATATTTTGCAAGCAATTACCATGGAAGAACAAAAAGATCTAGATCTAATAGAAAACACTTCCTAGTGGTGGTGATGTTGTAAAATTCTACTCCGTAATATTTTATTTTTTAAGCAACTTCAGCTACTTCTTGAGAAACAGAATAGAGGACAAGTGCTTGAAAAGCTCACTTACCTCATCAGCAAGCTCTGCATGATATATTGTTTCTTCTTAGAATCCAAAGAAGAATCATTTGATACTCTTCTTATTACAGCTAGAAGCTCCTCTTGAGAGATCACTAGAGAGCCATCTTCTACCTTCAGCTTTTGGGATTCTGATGCAATGTGGCTCACTCTGTTATTTTGAGTGGTGCAATCAAATGTTTTACTGTCCCTATTCTTCTCAATCTTACTAGCAAGCTTAACTACTTCCTGAGATTGATAACTACTTTGGTTTTTATTGGAAACTTGTGTTTCATTTGTACTAATAAAGCCAAGTGTGTTGATTTCAGAATCACTATATCCATCTTTCTGCAGTTCAGTGTCTTTGTTGCTGCCGACTTCTTGAAGCTCAACTCTGCCTTTCATCAAATATGTTGATACAACTTCCAGAGGATCAATATCCAGAGGATGAGAAGCATTTGGTCTATGTTCTATCTTTGGTGTTCTATATTCCTTTATACCTTCCCACCATTCTCCGAGCCATTCTTCAAACTTGGTGTTTTTTGTGGCCTTGCGCCACAATGACATCATAGCATGCTGTTCTTCTTCTGTTAAAGATTCCATTAGCCAAGGAATCATTTCTTGTAGAATTTCTGCCTTTGTTTTTCCAAGCATGTGGCCCAAAATCTTTTCTTGTTCCTTGATGGAAAAGTACTCACTAAACAGTGGCCAAAGTTCAACTTCTTCACGATGCATGTGGTCCGAAAGTACTTTACACATGGAGATGCATGCGCTGTGCAACTTCAAACACAACTGACTGTATTTCAACATTCTCTGGTCCAGTTTATCGACTTGAAGTTGCAACTTGAAGATCTCATCAAGAACAAGTGAAATTTTATTGAATTGCTCAGCCTCAAACCTATGATCAATTGCATAGGAGTGGCTGATGTTTTGTAGTTTTCCCTTTGATTCCAGTGCAGGAAAGGCAATCTCATCCTCTGAATTACTATGGTTCTGAAATAGAAACATTACTAGCCGGAAGCGTCTTTCAAAATCAGTAAGAATTCCAACATCTTCACCTAATTTACCTGAGAGAAATACCAGATAATCCAGATCCTTTTTAAGAGCTTTGTGGAAAAGATAGAAGCAGTCCATTGGTCTAAGGTCAAGATTGACAGAGGTGCAAGAGCTGCTGCACTCCACAGTTTCAGGAAGGGATGACAACTTCTTCAATGTGTCTGAGAAGAACATATGCAGACTGATACCGTTAGAATAAGACACATTGTCAATCATGGTCAAGGTGTTACACACATTGTGGTTGGCTTTCATGGTAGAATTTGCACCCAATTGAACAGCAGAACATTTGTTAGAGGGTTGCTTATACAGTTGGGAACAAGAATTTCCGGAATTCTCCATGGTCAGTTCAGAGCAAAAATAGCTTCTGCTACTGAATAGTTCTTCCAAGTCTTCTACAAACTTTTCAATAGAGATCTTGCCTGAGCAACCTGTCCGAATCCACTCACTTAACAAAGATGCAAAGGGCCCATGCATTGCAGAATTTCCCATCTTTATTTTATTCAGAATAGCCTTGTATTCGTCCTCTGATAAATGAGAAGAGAACCAGGTAACCATACACTTCAACAACCCAAGCGGCATCATATGCAAGCTGCTATATAATAACCATATCTGCAATTCATGGCTGCAGGTTTCACTAATCAATGAAATAACCTGTACATAACAGAAGAAGAAGAAAAAGGAATCAATGCCCAATTTATTAATTATTACCAACTAAAGGCACTCCAGGAACACCAAGGCAGAACTTTATGACAGCTTCAGGTACTGAAGGGAAAATAGTAATAGCATCTTCATGTTAAGAGATCATATTGAATGAATTGATTTGTCCATAAGAACAGAACAAAAGAAACAGATCCTGCAAAAATTTCTTATGAAAATGCTGAAATCAACTCATATCTAAACTGGCATACCTCTTTTTCAAGAATAATCAATCTTTTGTTGATCAATCCTGCAACAGACTCTAGTTCCTGACAAAGCATTTCTATAAAATTGCTCTGTAGTCCCTCTTCCAGTTTAGAAAATAGCAACTTCGTCAGACCTTCAATTTGACTTTCATGGATTAGATGCTCATAGAAAGGAGACAGACCAGTCTCAGCAATTTCTTCTAGCAAGGGGTAAAATAACTTATCCAATGCATAGCTGCAAATAGAAAGCAATATCTTAGAGAGACCCAGAAAAGAAAGAAAAAAAAAAATATGAAAATTGTTTTTTGCTATCTACCTATATTTTGAGTAATGTGCTTTTCTTCATGCAAAAATAATTAAGCCCCAAAGAGACACTTCTCATTATCTCATCTCTTGTCAATATTTTGGTTGAATAAATTGGAATTGAAAGATAGATTGGATTTTTTTTTTTTTTTTGGAATTGAAAGATAGATTGGATTTTTTTTTTTTGAGTACTATTGACTCCATTACAATGGGACCCACTCCCATTCAACCTACTGAAGCACAAGGAGTCAACAGTTGCAAAGGTTAGGGTATGTGAACTAGAAAATTACACTGAACCTTAGAAGTCATGACTTTAGTTACCTGTAGAAAGCAAGGATGTCGACAAAAATTTTTAACTGGATTACTAATGATGATAAGGTCATAATGGAACTTGAGTTTTGCAATTGATGTAACTCAGCTAAAATTTCCTTGAAATTTCTTCTGATGGCAGCATGCCAAAGACTAATACCATCAATAGGACCATGTGTACTAGTTTGTTGGCACAAGTAAGTTCCTTTTAGTTGATTTTCTGAGGAATGAATCTTTGGAGGATATAGTTTGAGCATGTCCTTGAAATTGGCTGGTCCATAATAAATTTGAGCGCCTTTTCCATATTTATTGTGTGCTTCAAAATGACAACTTTTGTTACTTTCAAGCCAGTAGATGACCACCTAGGAGATTGGATATCAATGGCCAGGTCAGGAATTCAAACAACGTAGTTTGAGAGTATAATATGGTGTATTGCATACCTCTTGAAGTAGTTTTTCATCAGGTACAATGACCGATATGCATTCCAGAAAATCATTCTTTTGGTCTGAAGACAATGTAGTAGTCAGCCACGGTAGGAATTCTTCCAGCAGAATAATAGGAACACTACACAGGTACTGCCATACAAGCTTAGCCTGTTCTTGGGGAGAAAACTGCTGCACCAACAAAGGAAAAATCTGCAGCCAAAAACATGCTTGAGAGTTTTGTGAAATTGACAAGACAAAAAAATTCCTATTAAACACTGTTTAGAAAAATCCAAAGAGAGGTGTATTCACCTTTAATCTTATTCAATTATACATAATATCATGGAAACCTATTGCATTCAGTGGCAGTATGTATATTTTTTTTTGGTATTTTAATATAAGATAAAAATATCATGTGAAACCAGCTCATATAAATTCCATATCTACATATTTGCAGCAAAAATAAAAAATAAAAAATAAAAAATGAACTCTAGTAATTCGTTAAAATGGTGCTCACATAACCAAACAGAGGGAAATGTGGCTTATTCAATTTTCTCAATATATATTATATTTGTTTTGCTTAGCTTATTTCTTTTCCTCTTTGGTACATTCAGCACACATGTCAATTTCATCCTTTAAGCAGCAAGATTGTGATGGTTAGGTTTTGTATAATTTTCAATTGCTCAAATATTGAATAATAGGTCATGGCATAACAAGTTTATAGAATACAAATTGTGTTGACTTTTCAATTAAAGCAGTTAACTGAAGATGGGACAATACTCAGTTTTGAACTCAGCAGTCCAATTCAATGCAGAGTGTACTATTGTACTTCCACGTGATTTATATTGCATAAGCAAAATTTTATTAAGATTTATATTGCATAAGCACGTGCTCTTGGCCTCATTGTTGTCTCAGTGAGGATACTGATTAGTTTTCATGAAGGGCTTACCATTATTTTCACAATACACTATGCTTCTTCAGGAATAAATTTAAGATGGCCTAATCACACTATCACAGACAGAATTAAATTTGTTAAGCTTGAGGAAAATTCCATCACTATTTAATGCTTGTTGTGGTGATGTTCTAACGCCAGACAATGTTTTATAGATTAAGATAACAGGCAGTCAATTTTAATGGAGGAAGCAATTAAAGCCAATAGAAAATAGGGACCAAAAGGGGAATTATTCCATAATGCAATGTTAATGAATACCTGCTCTTCTTCTTTCAGCATATGCTGACTCATGATGGTCCACAAAGTACCTATGCAAATTATAAGTTCTTTAAACAAACTGAGCAAATTTTCACTTTCCTTCTTCAAGAGATCCAAGTAATGGAAGATAGAAACAAACAGATCATCTATGCTTCTATGTTCGAGTGAATATGTACAAACCACATTCTTCACATGTGCATCTAGTGCAAGAAAGATGACCTGTCAAAAAAAAATTTTGAAATCAACATTTGAGACAAACATTGTTTGAATTGTTACTGATCTTTGTAAAAAAGAATCAAGGTTAAAACTAGATAAAACAATTATTATTGATATTGAAACATGTTGAATATTAGGAAACCTTTATTGAATATTAGGAGTTGGAGTGGGCTTAGTTTCCTATTCCTATTAGGATTGATTTAGTACATAGTTTAGTATATATAGAGGTATAGAGTACACATAGACAATCTATTATAATCTTTTATTATAATATATTCTTTCTATTATCTTTTTCTTTGGTTTCTCACATATTTTGCTTCCGCCTAATTGGCGGCGGGTGGTTGTTATTCTCCACCCGCCAGGCCTTTCAATTCCTCAATTTCAACTTGGTATCAGAGCCAACCCCATGCCAAAGGTCATGTGTTCGAATCTCTGCGTCACCGGAAAATAAATTGAAGGCACATAATATATTAACTACAGGCACATAATATGTTAACACAACAAAAATTGATTTACTCATTTAATTTAGAATTTGTTCAATTAATTATAACTTTTTTTTTTAATTTGACCATATGATTGTAATTTTTTTAAACATATTATTAGATTGCATTAGTAATAACTTATCTTTTACAAATGAGCTAAGGTTATATATTTATACACAATAATACATATTGTTGGGAGTAAGCTATTCCTTGTACGAGTGACTTCAACACTTTGTTTCCTATTTCTAGTGGGAGTAAGCTTAACCCAGTATTTCTATAAATATAGGATTCAATACACTTTGTTTCCTATTTCTAGTGGGAGTAAACTTCACTAAGTATTTCTATAAATATAGGATTCAATACACTTACTTTCCTATTTCTAGTGGGAGTAAGCTTAACCCAGTGTTTCTATAAACATAGGATTCAATACACATAAATACAATATACTATTATTGATATATTCTTTCTTTCTTTGATTTCACACATTTTGCTTTGATATATTCGATCTTTCTTTGATTTTTCACGTATTTTGCTTCTGCCTAACTAGCTGGTGGTGACTATTTGCCACTCGCTAGACCTTTCAGTCCTTCAATTTCAACATGGTATCAGAGCTTATGTGTTCTATAACATTTTTGTTATCTTTCCGATTAGAAATGTTGAAATTGAGGGATTGAAAGACCTGGCGGGTGGAGAATAACAACCACCAGCCAGTTAGGCGGAAGCAAAGTATGTGAGAAAACCAGAGAATAATAGAATGTATGAATATATTATAATGAAAGAGTACAATAGGGTTTGTTCTCTATGCCTCTATATATACTAAACTAGCTACCAAATCTACCATAATAGGAATAGGAAACTAAGTCCACCCTACTAGGAATTTCCTAATATTCAATAAAGGTTTCCTAATATTCAACACTCCCCCTCAAGCTGGAACATTTGAAAGTTCCAAGCTTGGATAAAAACAAACAGTCTACCTCACTCAAAATTACAAATGAAAATTAAAAGCAACTAGAGGATAACAGTGTTGGATGGCTTCGGAGGGACAATGCTATACACAACCCTTGGAAATGCATCAAGGGCGAAGTTTGTCACGAACATCCTTGGGAATGATGGCACCAAGGGTAAAGCGAACACCACCACAACAACATAAGCACTCTAGGATGGATGGCTTCGAAAGAGATTGCGCTATGCCTGACCCTTCCTTGGGAATGAAGACGAATGCACCAAGAATGGAGCTGGACACAATCCTTGGGAATAAAGGTGAACACACCAAGGATGGAGCTGAACATGATCTTGGGAATGAACACACCGAGGATGGAGTTGAATGCGAACCTCGGGAATGGAGATAAACACACCAAGGATAGAGTAGGACATGCTGACAAAGCCTTCATTGAAAGTGGTAGATGCAAAAAAGGGAGCAAAGAATAGCAAAGGATGAAGTAGAGCCCATAGTAATGAAGATAAACCCAAAGCAATGAGAGAAAGATAACCGGGAAAACAAAGTAAAATAGGTAAACTAGAACACCATTTGATTATAGATAGTCACACTCCCCCTTACGGCCTTACTTGAAACATGGGAAATAATCAAACGCTTTTATAGTAGTGCTGAACCTTAACATCCATGGGATAAGGCATACCGGAGATAAAGGAATAGCACGGTTATACCAAAAACACAAACACCATGGGAAGAAGTTCGGCAACAAACCCAAAGAAGCTTTCGAATTTCACCAAAAAGTCGAAAGAAGGCCAAAACAACAATCTCAAGGGGTGGTTGGAGACGTTGACCGGCGAGGTTGACCGGAGTTGACTGTTGACCAGCGTTGATTGGCTGTTGACCGGCGACCAACGAAGGATCTGAAAACACAGTCAGGAACGTCTCATCGATACGAGCCAATGGTGGCAGCGGCATCTTGATCGAAGATCGGAGGAGAGAGATCTGGCCGGAAAATCGAAGAGACTCCCGGCGACGGAACAACTAGGGTTTTGTCTAGGGTTTGTTTTAGGGTTTAGGCTCTGATACCATGTTGAAATTGAGGGATTGAAAGACCTGGCGGGTGGAGAAATGAGAATAACAACCACCCGCCAGTTAGGCGGAAGCAAAGTATGTGAGAAAACCAGAGAATAATAGAATGTATGAATATATTATAATGAAAGAGTACAATAGGGTTTGTTCTCTATGCCTCTATATATACTAAACTAGCTACCAAATCTACCATAATAGGAATAGGAAACTCTAATAGGAATAGGAAACTAAGTCCACCCTACTAGGAATTTCCTAATATTCAATAAAGGTTTCCTAATATTCAAGAAACAATCGTTTCTAACAAGATTTTTTAAATCCCTTTTCACAATTTTTGTCTTTTTGGAGGCTTTTTGGTCCGTTACCAAATTTCTTTCTTAAGGGTGTTCAATTTTTTGTATTGACATGTTTGTTTCCTTATGTCATATTTATTCTCCAAGGGCATTTAATTTCGATATTACTACATTTTATTTCCAAATGCCGATTATTATTTCACAAGTTTCAAGAAAGGGGGAATGTTACTATCAATAACTAGTTTTATTTTATTCTTTTCACGGTTATGGGCTTTTCTTCATTGCTTTGGGCTATCTTCATTACTATGGGCTTTATTGTATCACTTTACTACTACTCTATTTTGCCTCTACCTCTCTTGATGAAGGCTTATTGGCGTACGTCTTAGAGTGCTTGTGTTGCCAAGTTATTTTGAGGTTGTTCATATCCAGCTCCGTCCTTAGCACTTTCATCTTCATTCCCAAGGGTTGTGTATAATGCATTGTAATTTTGACTTACGTAGAGTGTTTGTCTTAATTCAAGCTTGGAACTTCTAGAATCTAGATGTTTCAATTTGAGAGGAGTATTGAATAATAAAATAAACCTATAGTCCCATTCCTAGTAGGAGTGGTTTTGTGTTCCAATTCAGTGTTGTAAAAATCGGCTAGGCCAAGGGGATTGACCTCCCCAAGTTGCCATCGTCCACAGTGTTCAGTCGTCCACACACTCACACAGTCACCATCGCCACAACCACACTCCACAATGTCAACGTCGCATTTGCAACGTCTGCACGGAGCAGCCTATTTGATTTTAGTCGCCCGCGGCCCGCCTAGGCGGCACCTAGCGCCTTGGACAACATTATTCCTATTCCTGGTGAGAGTGGGTTATTGGGTTTAGCCTGATGTTTCTATAAATATAGGATCTTTGTCTAGTTCAATGTATAGAAATACAATTATTAGAAAATGATAGACGGTTATGTTATTCTTTGTTTATACGTAGATGCTATACTCATAGTTGGCAGTAATGTTCGAATGATCGAATCTACCAAAATCATGTTAAATGCGAGATTTGACATTAAGGATATGGGTTCGGCTGATTTAATCCTCGGGATTAAAATCATTAGAAGACCTGAGTAATATGTATAATGGTAAGTCTAGACATATACATCGTAGACATAATCTCATTAAACAAATTCTCACAATTGTGTTGTCTCGGTTGACTATGTGAAGTCAAAAGACAACGTAGTGGATCCGCTAACCAAAGGGTTGAGCAAAGAAGTTGTAGAGAAGTTGACACGAGGAATGGGTCTAAGCCCTTGGATGAGTTATATAGTGGACACTCAACCTAGCTGCCACCTAGGTTTAATGAGACAACTAAATTATGGAACGAAGCATGTCACTGTGGGGTTTTCGGATTCCCTATCACTCCTCGTTAGAACAGTGATTCCCGCACGAGGCTAGCACGTTGATGCTTTAATGATTCAAATGTCGGTTGACATGTGTGAGTATACGGGATACTCGAAAAAGAATCATCTATGTGAGAGAGAAAGGGGGTCGCTTCAAAGGAGAATTGATTGGGCTCAATTCTTTAGAAACTCTTGCAAAACCATGAACGGCGACCCATGACCAAAACAGGCAGTCATAAGAACAGAACATGGTTGGAAAGTTCTTGTGTGAGATATATCATCATCTACACAAATGACAGTTGGTTCAAAGACATCGTGTTCTACCGAACAACTAGTAGAGTAATTATATTTTCATAAGCGAAGGTTCAAAGGGTAACACATACCTAGTCTATGCAGGGATCGACCGTTGAAGACAGTCGTTCCGTTTTTAAACCACCCCAAAAATCAATTTTTCATTCATGTGGATGATTGTTGAAAAAATAGCAAAAATGGCATTGTAAATAGCTATTTTGTGGTACAATTATATTTGGGGTTCACTTCTGGTTTGGGTTGGGTCAAAGTGGATTTGGGATCTTCGTAGTGAGACGAAAAAATTGATATCTTGTATGCTTAAAACGGATAATGGATGAATGATAAATTAATTATCAAAATAGACCCATTTGAGTTGAAAAATGAAGGTGGAAAGACTTAAAGGTAGCATTTGTCCAACATTGGAAAACAATAGAATTTGCACCACTATATATACAAGAGCTTTTTAAAGGCATGTTGAATTGTATAGCATAGAGGTTCTGCAACTAAGGGGGTGGTGCAAATCAAATCTCAAAATGAGCTCGAACAGACTTGATTCATGTAATTTTAGAATTAATTTCCAGAGTAATGGTTGTCTGTTATGAAGGTTAATGTTAATTGTTATTAATTACTCATCTCTTATATAAGCATGGTTGAACAACAAATTTTAGACACAAAAAATAAATAAATCTTACGTTTTTACTCTCAAAACTCTGCTCAACTTCCTCCTCAAACTTCTTGTGTTCATCCCTTGTTCTAGTTCGTTGGGTTTAAGTGTTACGTTTTAACCTGGAACACCTAGGCTACAACGTTCCTAGCACCTTTAGGAGATAGCAAATAAGATTATAAGGAGAGAGTATTTCGCTCGATTGTACTAACACCCTAAATCTTTCGTTTCTTGTGCTTGCTATTTTACGAAAATATTATTTTCGTAGTAATATTTTGCAACTGCTTCAACAACTCTTGTTTATAATATTGACTTGTGTCATAAACATAAGAATTAGACACTTTGTCTAGGGCTCTAGTGGATTATTGTTTTATTATTAATTTAATTTAATTTAATTTATTTCTATGTCTTGCTTTCTTGCAATGTGTTTGTGCTTAATTCCTTCTATTCTCTATCCATGCTTTTGCTTAGCTATCAAATTCATTGATTTGAGATATCAATACGTCATGGTAATTTTCAAAAACAAAACTCGGTTGAATTATCACATAGTCATTTAGGATAAAATATTCCTCGCTTCTAAGCAATAGTAAAAAACCACGATAGCCTATACCATTAATGTATAATCTTAAAAGGATTTTTTTTAATGACTAATTGGCATAAAAATATAGCATGGTAACATAATTGAAACAATATTAAATACATGAAAACAGAGAATACAAAAGGACTTCTAATAGGCAGAAGTAGTTATCAAGAAACGAGTGTAGAAGCTCTACATCCATCTCCTTATCAGTTTTCTAATTACTCTGCCTTCCTAATGTGGTTAGTTCCTTAATTTTTTTAATTTTATTTTATTTAGTTTGCTAGGTTTTGTGTTTCCATTTATGTAATCTTTCCAAAGCTTCACATTCTCATTTGCTTAAATAAGTCATAAGCACTCTAATGATGATAGTTAGCAAATAAAAACAATCCTGTACTAGCCTCTTTATTACTGGTTGACCATGTCCTTAATTTTCACAACATTTGCTGGGAGCTCTGATTAGTAAAGCTTATTTTAGAACTAATAGCTATTTTAAGCTACAAACAAACTATATAAGCCTTTGGTAAAATATGAGAAACTTAAAATAATAACGTTTCAAAATAAATTGCTAACTTTTTATCTTTCTTAATTTCCAAAAATAACACAATCTACCCTTCATTAATCAAAATCCTAATATCATAGTTTATCCTTTTATGTCTTTTACATTTATTAGGTAATTCAAAAAATAATTTTAACAAACACTTTAATTTTAATTAGTTAGCTTATTAACTACTAGCGCCTCAGCTGGACTTGCCAAACAAAGCTTGAGGGTGAGATTTAAGAAGGCGAAGGGTTTCTTTTCTGTTTTAGCTGTATTTCTAATCAATAAATACATTGATGATTGAACCAAATTAAAGAAAATTAAAATTAGCACAGATAGAATAATAATTTATGGAAAAGTAAGAAGCCAAACGGACCTCATCTTCTGCAGCACAATGGTATTTACAGACAAGTTTCAGGAACTGAAACCTCCTTCTAAGCTCGTCAACGAGGTCAAGGCCAAGGGAGCCATTCCCGGAGACGGCCTCCACCGCCAGGCGGCGGAGCTGAGCTAGCTCAGATCTCAGGACCTTATGAAAAACAGCGAGGAAAAGAATCGGGGAATCAACGAGCTTGAGAGCAGCAAGTGAAGGAGACAGGGAATCCTCCTCCGTCTCGGGTTCTCCGCCGCCGCCCATTTTCAGACGAAGCGCCTATCATCAACGGCGAGAGAGACCAAAGGGGAAGCTTCAGCATTGAAGGTGGAGGAGCATATATGGGGGGAGTCTGAGTCTCAGTCTTGTTTTTTTGTGCAGGAAGGCGTTGTTGGTGCCTCTCCCATGTCCAAATCGCAATTTAAAATTGGGGTTTTGGGTTTTTGCGATTGTTGAGCTGATTAAAGATTTGTGGTGCCTCTGTGGCGGATTGGGACGTTATACCTAACTCTCATTGCCGCCTGTAGCATTTTTTTTTCCTGGGAAGAGAGTGTGAGACCGTGCGCAAACCACACGCACGACGCTGCGTGGGTCCCATTGCGCCCTGCCACGTATGACTTCTTACCATCACCTGCAAAATCAATTTCGCAGCTGCTTCCAAAATCCAAAAGGTGTTTTGACTTAAATAGAATAGTTTTTTTGAAAGGGTAGACAAAAATTGGTTGATTTTAAAATTTGGATTATTGTATAACAACCCGTTTGATTTGCTGTAAATATTTGAAGGGAAATAAAAGTGAAAATTCATGAAAAAGTAATTACTAGGACAAGCCTTAAAATTTAGATTTTGAAATGCGTATGATGTATTTTTATACATCATATGCATTTTTGAAATGCGTTTAATTTCATAAAAAAAAAAAAAAAAAGAAGAAGACTCAGCCGCGTTTTTCTGATGCCAAACGCAAATTTCATATTTTTGTCAACTTTTTAAATTCTTCACATTTTTGTCAATTCCTTCCCATTCTTTTACATTTTTGTCATTTTCTCGCTTCCAAAATCTAAAAGGACTTTTGACTTAAATATTTTTTTTTTTTGGAGGAGTAGATAAAATGGTAATTGACTAAAATGAGCAAAAAAGAAAAAGAAAAGAAAAGTAGAGGAGTGGATAGAAATGGACACTTTTTAAAGTTTGGACATTTATAAAAATTTTGGGACTTCTTGTTGTCAAAAAACACAAGTCTCAAATTAGTTTCTTAAATTTATGAAAATTATTTTTTTTTTTGCGTAAATTATGAGAAACACAAGTACAACTTGCGTTTCTCATGTTTTACTTGTATATAAGAAATGCATTTGTCGT
Source organism: Ipomoea batatas (assembly GCA_002525835.2). NCBI lineage: Eukaryota > Viridiplantae > Streptophyta > Magnoliopsida > Solanales > Convolvulaceae > Ipomoea > Ipomoea batatas. The sequence goes on along the minus strand of CM008333.1, from coordinate 22,202,585 downwards.
ACAATATACAAAAACATAAATCGTACAATTTACATCATTCTACCGTAACTTGACCGATCACCAGTTACTCCATTGTAATAATCACATGGGAGTGCTTCTTTACTACAAAAATCCATTTCCCTTCTCTCTTTTTCTCTTCCATTTATTACTATATATATGTTTGTAAACCAACTTGTTGTGAACGAGGAGACCAATACAGTTCATAATGAAAATCCATAAATATGAAGATTTATTACAGTATTTTGTATCAAACATAGGTGGGACTTGCATTTGTTTTGTTTTTTTTTTTAATTTTATAATTTATTTTATTTAAAATTAGTTTAATAAATTAAAAAAATAATTTTTAATAGGATGACTGCCACCATCAACGATAACAGGGGAACAAGTTAATTTTAGTTCAATTACATGATTTTGTTTTATTCAAAGACCTAATTGTAGTTTTTTTTAGTTGAATGGTACAATTGAGATTTTACATGTAGTTTGGTAGCCTATTTGAATATCATTCTAAAAAATTATAAAATAAAATAAAAAAGAGAAAAAAACCATTATTGGAGTATGAAGAGAGTTTTCAACTTGAACATACCCCCTAGATGATTGGATGATACTAGAATGCATATGAGCCCCGTGAAAATAGCTTGGTTTATGGAAAAAAAAAAGTTTATCTATTCATCAAAAGATGCAACTATTCATTCAAACTTCAAATTTAAAATTAAACGTAAAGTATTACAAGAATTTTAGACTTTGTTCGAAAGAGCTATTGAAACAATTCTTTATTCTTATGGTTCTACAAGTACCTATTTGACTTATGAAAAAAGTTTATTTATTCATCAAAAGATGCAACTATTCATTCAAACTTCAAATTTAAAATTAAACATAAAGTATTACAAGAATTTTAGAATTTGTTTGAAAGAGTTATTGAAATAATTCTTTATTCTTATGGTTCTACAAGTACCTATTTGACATTATTGTGATCCATCATCTTATTTGCTATTTTTTTTAAGTAAAACATTATAAGAGTCTAATCACTCTAATCTCATTGATAGCCTTTTAATCACCTAATAATCACATATATTTTGGACCCTTAATAGTTCATATGGCTCAAAACAATTCATTGAGATTTGGTCAAAAGGGAGATGCAGCGTTGCATGTTTGGTCTTGATAAAGAAAAATAGCTTTGTGTTTCGCTTCACTTTGTCTCAAGGATTGCACGAGTATTTCGTCTTATCTAACACTATTTTTATCTCAACAATTCCTTCTCATTTTCAAAAGTAAACTCTAGTGTTATATCACCATATTTGCAATTACATTCTAACTCACCCTCAAAATGAAATATAATAATAATATTTATATATGTATTATTAAAATATTAAAAGTACTTAAATTGGTGCAAAAAGGTTTTTTTTTAAAGCTTATTTAAACAATAATTTGCAATTCTTTCAAATTATGAAAACTTGCAAGTATTGTTCACAGTTTTACTTTTTATTTTTTAATTTTTTTTTTTAAAACAAGGTGTTTGCCATTCATTTTGTTTCAAGTACTAGTTACCACACACGCATTGCGAGAATAGTTCAATGCCCAATATGTATTTTTATCATTCGGTGCATACCAATGTAAAATTAACAAATTTTTCATAAAAGTAAATATTTCAAGAATGTACAACTATAGTTTGTGGCAGAATGTTACTGTAAAAGTAAATTTTTCATAAAATTAAATATTTCAAAAATATATAACTATATTTCAAATAAACAATTCATTTATTGGCTCTTATTAAGTCTGTTTATGTTCACAATCTAACATACCCGCTATCACACACAAATTTGATCAAATCTGACTAGATTTGTGTTAGTGCTGCAGTTGTTTTTTGAAAATGTTAATCTAAATCTCCGGCTCTCCAAATGTCAAATAAAGTATTAAACTAAAATTATATTGCTTATGACAACATATTATTGTATTTAATATTTTTATACATAATATAATATTTCTATAAACTACATAATACTACGTAAAATTTAGGGGAAAGTACATTAAGCAATCGTAAAAAAGAATTAATTTAAACAAAAAAATCGTTAAAAAAATGTAATTGATGCTTTTATTAATAAATAACTTGCAATTAGACATGTGAATATGTGATATGACATTGTTATAAAATATACGTAGTATTTAATTTTATAATTTATAATAAACTTTTTAGTTAAAAGTTTTGGATGGAGTGTGAAGTGTAACCCCAATCAAAATGACTAAGAATACAAACTTGTAACCACAAAGTCACGAGTTCGAATCTCAACCCTTTTGGTTGAACCGGTTAACTATGAACAACCTAGGTTTATTTACCTTATTGTGATCCTTTGTCGATTAGGGTCACAAGGCGATATTTACTCAATACACACCCTCGGGTAGTGTCTGCGAGTTTCAGCGTGACCCCAAAAAACAAAGCATATGTAAAGCGACGTGAATGATATAATAAATGAGTTAAGTGCAAATTAGTGTGGAAAGTCCCTACAAAAGAAAATCCCTGTTCAAAAGAAATATTGCATTTCTGGTAAGCTTTGCAGCCACGGGCAGCAGCAAGAAAAACATTGAGAGTCCCTCCCTTCCATTATCATCAAAACTTACAGGTTTTGATAAAAGCACCTACTCCATTCAAAATCTTTCTTCCAAAAATAAGAAAAAGGGAATGTATACTATAGACTGCATTGCTAGAAGGCTATAGAAGACTCAAGATCGGATCTATACAAAGCTTTCTTATATTGGAAATGTAATAAAAGATGACCAATTTACCTTGAATTTCCTGTGCACAGCAATAATGTCAATATCTCGGTGACGGTGAGTGCAAATGTCTGTCTACCAACTCCTACATAGCTCAGAAACCAGTGGCTAGTAATTCTTCTTCCTCCATGACTCAACTGAACCACCTTATTGGAAAGATCCATGGATCTTACAAAAAAATTGATGGTCTCGCAAAACTTGATCCAGAAGGTAAAATAGTCAAGGGCCAAAACAGCTAGCTATACTTGCTCTTCCATTATCTTTCTGTGATTCTCCAATCTTGAAATACTACTTCAAAAACTTTTGCCCTTGTACAGGCCAAGAACACCAGAACCGCATCCGTGCAATGATTGCATGGATATAATATCAATTTCCATATCAGAATTAGTTTACAGCTTCAAAGAATAGGACTTGTGGTTGCAAATGCCCTCTTTCACACATGGTGAGTACATCAGCCCAGCTGCCAATCACCTATAGAACAAGCATCCATAATTACACAATTCCATGTCTCTACATAAACATAGAACAAAAGACAGAAAATAAATTTTACCTTCACAGTCTTGTCGTCATACATGATCCACCGTTCATGGTCATGACTGTATGCAAAACAGTGATAATGCTGTCCATAGTAGCAGACCTGAAGAGAAATATTTGAGATATATATAAAACCTCAAAGATATGTAACATAAAACAATTTCTCAAGTATTCACATATTTAATGAAAGATTACAATATATATTCATAATTTCATATTATTGACCAATAATAAAAAAGAACTTGTTAAGAATTAGAAAAGCGTATGAATGGTTAACTTAGACCTAATAAAAGGTCAAAGGGGTCACTCTTGTCTCCTAATAAGTAATAACAAAATGGTTATCTACCAACAAAATGGGATCAATTATGTTATAGGAGGCTTACCACTGAAACAAGGCAATGTTTGCTCTTTGGATCAAGGCCACGATAAAGGACACTGATATCTATCTCAGTAGATAAGGCCACTAATGTTGCCGTTATGTCTTCAACACTCTCACAAGTATTCTGCCAACCCAGAACTGCAGGAAAGAGGCCAAGCATTAAAATCAGAAAGCATGATAAGCAAACATTTTCTCAATGCTGCAGCTCTTGAAAATATTGCACAAAGCCAGAAAGGGTAAAGAGATGAGAGGGACTACCTGTTGTGAAAACATGTGGTGGAGTTGATAGGAAATGATGGATATGGTTATGTTTCCCACATCCGCGAGCATCTGGATCACAAGCCAACTGGTGGTTCATCTCTACAAGATTCAGAAGCTCATCAAAGGAGCTATCTTGACACATAACCTGAAAGGCAAAAAACAGATAGAAGTCAAGCCACAGAACTATTGATTGTCCCATAACACACTTCTTGTTCAATTCTCAATATTATTTCCATATGACCATCTAAGCATCATTGTAAATGTTCCAAATAACATGCCTTCATTGTTCGGAGAGCACTTGCATTAATATTGTGAAAGAAAGAGGTATATTTCAGATGTCTAGACTCTAATCCACATTCGTAGCAGTTCATCCGTTCAAAAACATCCATTCCAAAAAGAGAGTGTACAATACAAGCACTGTTTGCACAATCCCAAGAGCCCATACAACTGCTGTCTACTGATTCTGTATCAGAAGCACCTGAGGCTGATGCAAATGATTGATGCAAGCAATCAAATATTACGCCCAGCACCTCAGAAGCATCGTTCATCTGGCCCTGTAGATGACAGCTATTTAGATCAGTACTTGAAGACGGGGGTGTCAGATGTAAGCATGTGTGCTAAGGGCAAAATTATGGTTTGATAACTAAAGAGAAGGCAAAAATAAGGCAGTAAGGATAGTAATTTGATTTACCTCCTGGAAGAGCAACCTATCAGGATACAGGTTGCTCAGGGCAATCCTCAAGGAATTAGGAGCAACAGCATCTCTTCGTGTTTCAGAAGATGCCAAGCTCAGAGCAGTAAAGATATCATATAAAGCGCATACAACACAAGGATCACCAACATGAATATGCTCTGAAGATGATCTCAAGAATTCATCTCGAAATCGTCTTAGATGCCACAATGACTGCAATGAAACATAGGAAACATCTCAAATACAACATCTCACAAAGTACAAACCAAAAAAATAGAAGTAAAATACATGTAAAAGACATCCTGCTATGACCTAATGTGTAATAGTACTAAAGCAGTTTCTCATTACAAACCTGAATAATTACATTTAGGAAGCAATTATATTCACCAACTTCATTCTTTAGCCCTGTTCCATATACTTCAATTCCATTAACAATCCCAGTGGCAACATCCTCACATGAAACTCCTAAATTAGCCATCTCTGAGATCTGTGCTGTCCCAGAACGAGGTATCAAGGGTAACTT
>CM008333.1:22106753-22118022 GCA_002525835.2 Ipomoea batatas | reverse complement strand
AAATAGGGGTGACTTGTGACTTTTGTCGACAGCAGTTCCACTACAACACTCTTTGCTTTGAAAATGCTCTTTTGGATTGAATTTTTGTACGGAGTATAAAATATCCTACCAAAATGATCTATTTTTCATGTTTATTAATTATCCATGACATGAATTTATCAGTTTGAAATCATGCCATTTTAGATTGTATATGATAGTTTTATTGGATCAGACAGATCAGGGAATTGCGTTGTCTAAGTGTAAAATTGATCACAAAAGTAAATATTAAAAAATTAGATGTTGGGCCGTAGGTGGTCTTTTGGTTCTTAATCAATAATTTTGGAAAATGGGTTCAAATAATGGCACCCCCATCTCTTTATGTTCTTGACCCAAATTTTCAATTTCTTGCAAAGCAATCCCCTAGCTTATTACTTTTGCACTATATGATTTCGAGTTTTATTTCTCTTATCACTCTTGACCTTATGTTATACTTTATGTCTTGTGGCATTTGACTTCCAAACATTCATCCCTTCTTCACTTTATACCCATTCATTCGATTTTTGCATTCTCATTCTCTTAACTTTGATCCTTAGCTTAATTTACACATCCTAACTCGCTTTTCTTTTAACTATGAGTTTCAATCATCCACCGAACCTCATTAACCATTAACCCTCAATTCATCGGGCTCAATAAGCTTTAGACCCAGAACTCATGTCTAGAGTCTTCTAATTTTTCTAGTTATTTGGATAACTAGTGGAAGTAGTAAAGACTAAACCCTACCACCTCTTATCATGTTTTCTGCACTCATTTATCAACGTCAAAACTTTCTCTAATGTTCTATAACCATCCTCAACCTTTGCCCCTGCCACCACTTTCTAGATCCTTGGAAGCCATAAGTCATGACCTCATTAGATGTGGGGGCTGGGTTCAAATGGTTTGCATCGTGCATAGATGCTAGCTAGGGTGGAATACCTTGTGCTTCTAGCCTTAGATCATTTTCTCTTTTCTTCTATCTTTGAGATGACGTGTGGGTTTTCTTTTTTTAATTGGTTGCTCAAGTGTCCAGTAGTTGGTACCCTTTTGACCAATTGCTAAGAAGTCATTCGGGTCAGATCCTAGTTTCCACCCTATCTCCATAGGATGCATGATATCTTGCCTACCCCCTTATGTCTTCATTTAAACCAAAAATATTTTTAGGCCAATGGGTAGTGGGTACTCTTTCAACCATACTCTTTTAGTTGTAGACCTTACATATAGCAACTTGGGTGATTTTTAAACCCTCACTATTACCTCACTTCTTCAGGATGCGGGGTTCCCTAGCTTTCTTCATTATTCCTTCACATTTTTTAATCCTTTTATTTTCTTGGGTGTTGGGTAGATGGTACCCTTTTAGCCCACGCTAGGTAGCAACTTGGGCGATATTTCAAATGCTCATTGCCACATTCTTCCCTTCGGATGCACCGCATCCCAATTTCCCCCTTATGCCTTTATTTTTTTTTTTCTTCAAGCTTTGGGTGGTAGGTACCATTTTGGCTCACACTAGGTAGCAACTTCGATGATGCTTCGAACCCTTGTTGCCGCCCTACTTTCTCAATCATTTGGTGCCCCAAATTTTCTCCTTATGCCTTCACTTATTTTATTTTTAATTTTTTTGGAGTGCACGTGGTGGGGCCCGTCATATGATAGGAACGGGCTAAAAATATTGCCAAAATACGGGCCTAAAATAGGCCAGCCCGTGGGCCATGATGAGGTCCCGCAAAATTTAAAATTTTTTAGATTTAAATAAAAATTAATATGAAAAACTTAATAAGTGTATACTAAAATAAGTTGAATAGTTTAAACATATATTAATGCATTTATAACTTGTTGAACACAATAATAATTAATATAGTAATAAGTCCTAATAAATAATGTTTTTTTTTAATAAAAAAAACGTCATAATAAATAATCAAATACATAATATGTGAATCTATAAGACAATAACAAATAATTTATACAATGTACTACTTACTAATACATTTTTCAATATAAATAAATAAATTAACATATATTTATATATATAATTATATAAAATGATGTATATATATACACACACTAATATTAATAATGTATACATTTTAGCAAGGCAGACTAAAAAGTTCGCCAAAATACATGCCATAAAATTCAAACCCAGCCTCGCCTTTTGGGAGAGGCGGAATGGGCTAGCCTGACCGGCTAAGCCTGTTTTGATGGCTCTATTTGCATATGAGTTTCTCGGATAACAACTTGAGTTATATTTCAAACCCTTGTTGTCACCGCACATATCGAGGGCGCATGGTATTCTAGCTCACCCCTCACAACCTCTATTCATTTTGGAGTTCATGATGATCCCAAAGGGTTTGGAACAATTCTAGAGATTAAGATTTTCACACTATTGTTCTCAAAAAATAAAAAATAAAAAATTTCCACACTACTTCCTGTTGAAATATTAATTACTTTAATGAATTAAGCACATGTTTTATCTTGTTAGAAATGATATGGCGGTTTGTAGGTAATAGAAATAAAAGTGTAGTAAAGTAAAAAGAGAATATTTTTATAATGGTTTGGCAACTGTCTACCCAACTCCTTTCCAAAAGCACTTAGGAGGTTTCACTAAGTATTTTCACCGTGATACAAGGTGGTGAGTGCTTGTGCTTTGACCACAAAGTTAACAACCAGCCTCAATAAATGTTCACAAGTCTAGGCTTGCTACTCTTCTTCTTTCTACTTCTCCAAGTAGAGATGTTAGTTGGTTAACTCATGTTGTGTTGATGTTCTCTAACTGTTGACTTAGCTTCTAGATGGTTGACCTTGACCACAACTTGAGTCAAATGTTCTTAATGTTGGCCTTGAAGCCTTTGCAATTCGCTCTCTTTAATTAGTCTACACTTGAAATCTCTTGCTTCGTGAATTAGAATTCCAACACTGCAATTAATCTCTAATTGAGATATTTATTGACTACTTGATTTTTTAATTTAATTTTTTTTTTTTTGCTGGAGGGAAATAAAATTAAAACGACAGTCTTGACCAATTTGTGGTGACCAGTGATTTTTGCGTGTTAAGTTGTCCTTTGTTAGATTTTCCACCCGTTTGCCTGTACATAGGCTCCTTGAATCATGACTTTTTGGCTTGCGATGAAATCAGGAAAACTTTGAATTGTCGATTTCTGGGGGTTCTCTAACTAGTAGGGAGGTAACTTCACCATATTGCTAGACCTGACTTGGTTGTGTTATGTTAAAAATGTTAACAAAATTTGTGGGATGGGCTTGGCCCCACAGACACTCCTCTTTAGTCATGGAGTTTATTCAAACTTTTGTTCTTTTCTCTTAAGGGTTTCCTTATTTAGGATATTTTAGTCGATCCTTCATCCTCTCGTCTTTTGATCGGTTTACTTTCTCCGCCTAAGCATATTGATCAGCTTTGGCTATCAATGTCACATCTTAGAGCCTCTATAAACATTAAGATGACTAAACATTTATTGAAGATTTATATAGTAAATGATTTGTTTTGCATTTCAGTCATGACTATCAAGAATTCAGATAACATTTGATATTGTAGAACTGTAAATACTAAGGAGTATTTCAAATTTAGTAGGAATTTTATTAGAGAATATTGGTTATTTTCAGGTGAGTTAATCTTCTAGGTTCACAATTGAAGTATATTTGGAAGGAGGTTTTTTGAGTTTTAATATCAAGTAAAATCAATCCCCATAATGATCTCATTCATCTATAGATGAATCATTAATGGTCGAGAGTTTTATTAAAAAAAATATAGAATTAATTTTATAATCATTAAAAAGAACTCCATCCAGATGGAGTCAGCGGGCACGCTCGCACACAAACATTATACCGTTGATGGTCCACCTTGAGCAAACACACACCACTGTTATTCAAGTTTCAGTTTTCCCCAGAACTAGAAATTAAGAAGCATAAAAGAAGTAGACAGGCAAGACAAATATTTTTTGTTTGTACAAAACAAAATAACAATTAAGATCTACTCAACTCCTTAAACCCAACCCACTCTCTAATATTATTCTCTCTTATATAGAGTCTCTTAATATTATTTATGAGGACACTGTGATGGTGGTATCTCCATTGTTGAAGCTTGACATCCCTGGATACATTGGGTGCCTAAAAGAAGATGATGGCCTCTGATTCACAGACAAAGACAGACTCAATGACAAAGACGAAGGCTCAGTTTCCATGCCTTGATTCAGGTTAAGCTCAACTGGTGCTGATGGATTAGTGGTCACCGAAACAATAGGAACTGGACGGATAAACCTGGAAGTTGGATTATTGACCTCGTCTGTTCGGGCAATGACTAGATTTTCTATTGGCTTCTTCTCCTCAACTTGGACTGGTTGCAAAACAGAAGCAACTGTCACCGGTATACGAGAAACTGAAAATGGATTGATCCGGGATGGTTCTGAAGTAGGCAATGGCGTTGGTGGTGGCATAGCTGCTAGAGTCGAATTTTCTTGAGGAGCTTTTACATCTGCTGTTGACATTGGAGCCACCTGTTTATCATAACAACACACAGTTAAAGAAACTCATTCTTATGATTACTTTGTGGGCTTATTTCCCCTGAAACAGGTTCTAAGAATCACTTGCATACACAGCCAATATTCTCCATAAATGCTTTTAAGATTCCTAATTGCCCTCCTTCAGTTTTATTTCTTCCCCAAAGGTTGACTCCCAACCCCAAGGCTCCCCACACCCCGCTCAACCGAGCATTTGGGATGGTGTAAATCACGGTAACTCAATGGCTCAGCAGATAAGGTCACAAAGGATCTGCTTATTGTGTACTGAACTAGTGGGTTAAGCCTGTGAAGAGTGAAGACTGCTTCAGTTTTATTTAATCTTTCATGTACTGTTCATTTATTAGATTCCAAAACATGGTGTAAGAAATGCCATTCTTGGATTTTATCTTGTTTTCCCATTTCAATTAAACTCGCAATGATATTATAGTTTCATGGGGCATATAATTACTAATATTGTTCTATCCATTGCTCTAAGAAGAAAGATAAGCATGCATACCAAAGAGCTTAGCAATTACTCCTAGAATTTAGTAATGCTACTATCTCTCTTTTATTACCCAATAGTTAATTCTTTGAAAATCAATAACCAAAGGAGGAGGATTCAATTAATGTGAAAGAGGCAGGGTGTGATTGAATTAGCCTATTATTTATTACCGAGTCTGTGGTAATGTCAAAGAGGCTAGATCGGCGGCGGCGGCGACGGTTGAGGTTGCTCCGCCGGAGGAAGTACTTCTGAGCATGACTTGCCACTTGTGTAGGGGTTCGAGTCTTCACAAAGTTTCTCGAGATTCCTCTCCAGTCTCCCTTCCCCACCTTCTGCAACCCCAATAGGAACAATTTGTGCTCTTCCTCCGTCCATGGAACTCCTAAAACAATCACCAAATAACAGCTTCATCAAAATCGCAATTCATTTCATTCATCAAAACATATGAATCTATTAGAAAGTAAATTTCCAGAGCTTCAAATAATCCACAAGACGAGAAACATATATGTATAGCTCGCCAGTAAATTAGTTGCAGAAAACTGCTAAATCTAACAATTTTACCTAAACAAACCGAAGATATTGATAACAAGTTAACAATCATCAATAAACTAATGAATGAGAATTTTAGAATGAAAAAAAATAAAATCTAACAAAAAAATTATATGAATCACATGTTAAAACTAAGTGAAGAGAAATCCGACCTCGCTTACGCTCGCGTCCGCTGCTAGGCTGGTGGAGGACGGCGTCGTCAGCCGACGCATATCCCTCATCAGCCGCCGACGGCGGCGGCGGCGAGTTTTTGGCGGATTCGTTATTCTTGTTGGTATCGTTCGGCAGTTCGTACTGGGACAAGTTATTGAGACTGACGCTCTTCCTCATGGGGTCCACTTTCACTCTAACTCCGAACAGCATGATCTCGGCGGAACCTCCGGCGCCGCCGTCGACGACCGAGTCATCCGCCGCCGATTCGCCGCACGTGCGCAAGCTGCTGACACACTGCGAGCGGCAGAGCGCAGCCATCCGCGGTTCCCCTCTGATAACTCAACGACTTTATTGATCAATCAATCAATCGATCGATTGAAATTATCATAAGATCGTCTGAAAATACGTTCACGTACGTATATTAACGCTTTCCCCAAGTAGGGATACGACGGTCGACGAAGATACAAGGCGTGGGCTTTGGGGTATATATATATAGAAGGGGGAAGGAACCAGGTGTGATGGCGACAGGGCACCCATGTGGCTAAAGAAAAACTTTTACGCACTCGGAATTTAGGTCTAGATTGAATCCTTTATGCGCAAGTGAATGTTAAGAGTAGGTCTGGATTGAATCCGTTATACGCATATAAATGTAAAAATTTATTGTGTGTACACAAAGATTAAGATAACGACTCGCGATTTACATTCGTAGTAATTTTAGCGAGAGCTTTATTGATTTAAGATTAGTCACGTGAAATTAGAATCAGCTATAAATAAATAAATAAAAATAAGAATTTACTATCATTGCAGTAATGTTTTCCACGTGGCGCTCCTTCAACGGTTTATCCGATTCTTCTGCTCCTTAGCTTTCCCTGTTTTATTGAAAATCTCACCTCATGTTTTCGGCCGTTTCGGGTCCTACCCGGCCCGTTATAAGGATACCTCATTTATTTGTTTTTGTTTTTTTATTTTTATTTTTAATAAGTTAGGTTTTCTGGTTTCACCTTACTAGGACCCCATGATACTTTATTTGTGTGTATGTATGTGATTCAAAATTTGATAGGCTTTTAATATTTTTTACTCCGGTACTTTGAAAAAACCAATCAGATTACACTAATCTCGAATCAAGCCACAGAATAAATTTTTCTAAATAATTTCTTTTCGCTATTTTACGTGACAATATATGATTCATATTTGATTAATAAGTATAATTAGACTAGTCTGGTATAAATGAAGATTAATCTGAATATGATACGGATTTAAATGTGTCTCCTATAGTTAGGATTTATTCAAAACTTTATGTGATCTAACATAAAATAATAATAATAATAATAATAATAATAATAATAATAAAATAATAATATAATAAGTGTCCCCGGAAGGTTTAGCATAATTGGTTCGCTGCTAACTTAAAAGTCCTGACTGGAGACCACTTAATTTTTTTTTTTTTAAAACGAGTATATTCTTTATTTATCACGAAATGAGGTTGGTCAATTCATAATAACCAATAAATAAAAATAGTTTTATTCCCAACTTGAATTTGGTATTAAAAAATTGTCCTTATAAGTTATAGCTTTATCCTAATTTACCACTAGTCACGTGCTAGTAAAGTAAACTCACCTAATTATTTTTAAAATTTTCCATATTTAACCTTTACAAGTCAATAAGGTGAAAATCTAATTAATCGGTTAAACTTTTGAGTAATCCAGAAATCAATATACTTTTAGATGCTACTAAAGAAAAAAAGGTATATTTGTTTGTTTGATTTGTCAAATTCTGGATTTCTTAGTGTGTTCCTACTCATTTCAATATGAACCTTGTATAAAAATTTAAAAAAAAAATGAACACTAATTTATTTCAAACCAAAATGTATGCTCAATAATATATTAGTAGAATTTTTTCACAATATAGTATGTTGTGTCCAAAATTTCATAGGTCACCAGGCCAATTTAATCAAAGTTACTAACACACTTATATTTAATGCTCTAGGTCACTTTTAGTGTCATATTTTCTTTTGTGGTTGTGCAACATAGTGTCATATAGTGTGAGTACTTTCCAAAATAAGGTATTTTAAAACTTTATTTATCAAAATATGATTCTTTTTAACTTATTTTAATTTTAAAGTAGGTATTATTGGGTGTCGGCTGAGTTCAGCCCCTCCTCGATTCGAGGCGTGACGATAATAATTAATGTTCACTATTTCACTAATTAATTTTAAATAGGATATAACAACTAGATAGTCAAAGACAGCAGTCAAGCAAGCAAGCATAGTGTCTGAGATCCATTAGGTAGATTTGCATGTTATTTTTTAATCACATAGTATTTCTACATCATTATCGGTCATGCATTTTGTCAAACCATTATCAACATATCATACACTTACAGACCTAGGTCACTTAAATAATAAATAATTTTATTATTTACAATATCAATTTATTAATTTTTTATTGTGTTATCTAATATTGCCATTAATTAGAGAGGAACTACTAAAAGTATAAAAGCCTTCCCAAAATTAAATTCTTATAAACCTAAAACTCTTAATTAATGGAGTATCTTGATCTTATATAACTACTATCCCTAAAATATTTGTTAACTAAAATACATATAAGTATTCCTAAATATATTTTAGAAATAACTACAAGAATTTAGAAAAGTTATAATAAAATATATAAATCTTTTATAGCCAACTACCATGTAGTCTGATGATCCAGGTTACCATTCCAAATGGGTGGTCATATGTTTGAACTCTAGTGGTGGGAGCTTAGATTCTTTGAGCCGAAAATATTTGAAAAAGTATAGATAGATACTACCTTATAAAGAATTATGAGTATGTCAACAAAATTTAAATCTTTTCAAAATAAAATATGTTTTAAGATCCTTCACCATTCTTGTAATTATTTAGGAAATACTTATGTATTTAGTTAGAAAGATTCTAGGAAAATTAAAATAATTTTTGGTCTCCATCTCCAGTCAAACGGATTTTGGTCTCTATCTCCGTTCGAATGGAGATGGCGACACTGCCTTCTTTGGCAGAATGTGAATTTTTCAGTGTTATTTTACTCGCCGGAGTTTGGTCGGAGGTTCGTAGGAGTTGGCCGGAGTCCAGTTGACTTGCCATAACAGGTCACAAATAGGTTAGAGGGCTTATTTGCTCCAAAATAACAAGTTTTAGGGTCTAATTGAAGCTTTTTGAAGTTGAAGGGCCTAATTGCGTAAATGAGTATAGTTTGAGGGTCTATTTGACCCTTATCTCTAAAATAAATTAAAGTCTTTCTTAATTGGATATTGATGAGTCAGTAAAACTTAACTTATTTTTTTTAGTTAAAAGTGACATTATTATAATAGGTTTACTAATGTTGTCGAATATTAATTAAAGATTTATGCAATTAAGTTATAATATATTAATTCATAAGTTTTTCTTGTGTATATATGATTGAGACCTCAATTGTTCTTATATGTTAATTATTCATCTTGTAAACTCTCATTGATATTTTGAAATATCATTTTTTTTCCCTATAAGATTTGATTAGATAATGAAATTTTTGCATTTAAATTCTTAAAATAGAAGGAAGTTTTGTCTCGTATTGTTTACTCAGCTTATTATATTTGTAACTACATTTCAGTAACTACATTTCACTATCCATTAAGTAAGGGAAGATTCCATAATAGGATTGCCACAACTATTGATCATGGTTTACCCAAATTAATTTTGTCTTCCAAAACCAGAATAAAACATTTCTATTTTAATCATTGCATTGACTAAGTATGAGGGGATGAAGGTTTATCTAAAAAAATAGTGAGGCCCAACCTCAACCAAGTTTCAAGTTTTAATAAAAATGGCTAATGCCATGCCTCAACTAAGTTTGAAAAAAAATTACCATGCCCTAAGGGTGTCGGAGGTCAGACATTGACCATCAAACGGATGTAGTGGTCCCTTAGCTAAAAGAACACTTAAAGTTTTGGCAAAGGGCTCACTATTGCGCTCAACTCTAACAGAGTCAAGGGGTCTGACCTTTACCGGTGTCCAAACGAGTAGTGGATCCTTCATTGAGAAACACTAGAGGTTTGCTCTGTTGGACTAGTGGCACACATGTACCCAAGTTCAAAATCATGACAGTTAGAGTTAGAATTCTATTATTGGCATTGGCGTAAACCATTCTCAGCCACTAGCACAAGGCTGAGGACCATCCTTGGCTATCATGGCCAATGACCACCCTTGGCCATGCATGGCTAAGGACTATCCTTAGCCATGAGAGGCTATGGCCAAGGTTCTTCCTCGACAACGCATGTCCGGGGGTTATCCTTGACCATGGGATCCTAAGGCTTCCCCGCGAAACACGGGATTGAGTTTGTCCTTGGCTACTTTGATTACGTATGTCTAAGTTGGCTACATGATCATGAACCCCTCGACTCTAGGTTGAGGCAGGTTTTGGTGTTGTTGCATATAGACCAAAATTAAATTATGAAGGGGTGACTTTGGCTATTATTAGTTTATTACTTCAAAGTTGACTCCACTATACTTGTAGCTCGGGAGTAAGGGGCTGGTGATATGATAGTTGGGTAATTATATGGTCTCATATCTAACCCGGAAGTAGTTAAAGCAATTAAGATAACCAAAAAGTAACGTCAAGAGTTGAGCAGGGAGGATTGTCGCACTTAACACAAAGTTAGTTACTGCAGTTATTAGGAGAACCTTGTAGTTATTAGGGGCATTAAGTATGGAGCCGTTGTACTTATTAGACCAAATTAATTACACATTAGCTAGTATAAATACTTAGTCTCTATAACGGGTAGGGGACACATTAAAACCTTTTACTTATAACTATCGGCAACACAATCGTTTACTCCTTGCTTGCTATAAATGTGTGTGTGTGTGTGTTTTGAAATATAAAGAATAAAATATACTAAAGTTTTGATTTATTTAAATTTGTTTTAAATTTTTTTTGGCGTGCATCTCATTGATAAATTACTAGTATACTATTATAGAACAAGTTTTAATGTAAATAACATTTTTTATGTATTATTTTGTAAAGTAATTTTTCCTTTCTTCATTTGTAGTTTAAAATAGGAGGTCTATAGATTAATAAGACATAATAATATGGTAGTAAATATAGTAAATTAGAGTAGAACATGATTTGGTTGGTATGCACAACAATCAAGGTTGAAGGTTGTACTATAGGATTAGATTAAGGGTGCAAGTGGATAGGTAAAGAAATGAGGATCACGTGAAAAAGAAATGCTTAGTAGATTGATTAACTGACAATCTTGTCTAACTACACATATATAAATATTCAAATGCTACCAAGATGCCTTGTTATTGTGGACTCCTGCTTCCTTTTCGATCTATCACTATATGATTCCATATTTTACTTAATTTCTATCAAGGACCTACCTAATCGCTCACCTATTTATTAATTATTATCCCTTCCTCTCGTTTTATTTATCATTTAAATAATTTTTTATATAACGCATTATGTGGTGTTTGGTACTATCTGTTAGCTGATTGAGTTAATGAGTTTGACTAGTTGATTGCATTAACTAATTGTAGAAAG
>CM008333.1:22063579-22077619 GCA_002525835.2 Ipomoea batatas | reverse complement strand
CATACCAAAGAGCTTAGCAATTACTCCTAGAATTTAGTAATGCTATTATCTCTCTTTTATTACCCAATAGTAATTAATAACCAAAGGAGGAGGATTCAATTAATGTGAAAGAGGCAGGATGTGATTGAATTAGCCTATTATTTATTACCGAGTCTGTGGTAATGTCAAAGAGGCTAGATCGGCGGCGGCGACGGTTGAGGTTGCTCCGCCGGAGGAAGTATTTCTGAGCATGACTTGCCACTTGTGTAGGGGTTCGAGTCTTCACAAAGTTTCTCGAGATTCCTCTCCAGTCTCCCTTCCCCACCTTCTGCAACCCCAATAGGAACAATTTGTGCTCTTCCTCCGTCCATGGAACTCCTAAAACAATCACCAAATAACAGCTTCATCAAAATCGCAATTCCTTTCATTCATCAAAACATATGAATCTATTAGAAAGTAAATTTCCAGAGCTTCAAATAATCCACAAGACGAGAAACATATATATATATATATATATAGCTCGCCAGTAAATTAGTTGCAGAAAACTGCTAAATCTAACAATTTTACCTAAACAAACCGAAGATATTGATAACAAATTAACAATCATCAATAAACTAATGAATGAGTATTTTAGAATGAAAAAATAAAATCAAACAAAAAAAATGATATGAATCACATGTTAAAACTAAGTGAAGAGAAATCCGACCTCGCTTACGCTCGCGTCCGCTGCTAGGCTGGTGGAGGACGGCGTCGTCAGCCGATGCATATCCCTCGTCAGCCGCCGCCGCCGGCGGCGGCGGCGAGTTTTTGGCGGATTCGTTATTCTTGTTGGTATCGTTCGGCAGTTCGTACTGGGACAAGTTATTGAGACTGACGCTCTTCCTCATGGGGTCCACTTTCACTCTAACTCCGAACAGCATGATCTCGCCGGAACCTCCGGCGCCGTCGACGGCCGAGTCATCCGCCGCCGATTCGCCGCACGTGCGCAAGCTGCTGACACACTGCGAGCGGCAGAGCGCAGCCATCCGCGGTTCCCCTCTGATAACTCAACGACTTTATTGATCAATCAATCAATCGATCGATTGAAATTATCATAAGATCGTCTGAAAATACGTTTACGTACGTATATTAAAGCTTTCCCCAAGTAGGGATACGACGGTCGACGAAGATACAAGGCGTGGGTTTTGGGGTATATATATATAGAAGGGGGAAGGAACCAGGTGTGATGGCGACAGGGCACCCATGTGGCTAAAGAAAAACTTTTACGCACTCGGAATTTAGGTCTAGATTGAATCCTTTATGCGCACGTGAATGTTAAGAGTAGGTCTGGATTGAATCCGTTATACGCATATAAATGTAAAATTTTTTGTGCGTACACAAAAATTAAGATAACGACTCGCGATTTACATTCGTAGTAATTTTAGCGAGAACTTTATTGATTTAAGATTAGTCACGTGAAATTAGAATCAGCTATAAATAAATAAAAAAAAAAAGAATTTACTATCATTGCAGTAATATTTTCCACGTGGCGCTCCTTCAACGGTTTATCCGATTCTTCTGCTCCTTAGCTTTCCCTGTTTTATTGAAAATCTCACCTCATGTTTTCGGCCGTTTCGGGTCCTACCCGGCCCGTTATATGGATACCTCATTTTTGTGTTTTTGTTTTTTTATTTTTATTTTTAATAAGTTAGGTTTTCTGGTTTCACCTTACTAGGACCCCATGATACTTTATTTGTGTGTATGTATGTGATTCAAAATTTGATAGGCTTTTAATGTTTTTTACTCCGGTACTTTGGAAAAACCAATCAGATTACACTAATCTCGAATCAAGCCACAGAATAAATTTTTTTAAATAATTTCTTTTCGCTATTTTACGTGACAATATATGATTCATATTTGATTAATAAGTATAATTAGATTAGTCTGGTATAAATGAAGATTAATCTGAATATGATACGGGTTTAAATGTGTCTCCTATAGTTAGGATTTATTCAAAACTTTATGTGATATAACATAAAATAATAATAAAAATAAAAATAAAATAATAATATAATAAGTGTCCCCGGAAGGTTTAGCATAATTGGTTCGCTGCTAACTTAAAAGTCCTGACTGGAGACCACTTAATTTTTTTTAAAAAACGAGTATAATTCTTTATTTATCACGAAATGAGGTTGGTCAATTCATAATAACCAATAAATAAAAATAGTTTTATTCCCAACTTGAATTTGGTATTAAAAAATTGTCCTTATAAGTTATCGATTTATCCTAATTTACCACTAGTCACGTGCTAGTAAAGTAAACTCACCTAATTATTTTTAAAATTTTCCATATTTAACCTTTTACAAGTCAATAAGGTGAAAATCTAATTAATCGGTTAAACTTTTGAGTAATCCAGAAATCAATATACTTTTAGATGCTACTAAAGAAAAAAGGTATATTTGTTTGTTTGATTTGTCAAATTCTGGATTTCTTAGTGTGTTCCTACTCATTTCAATATGAACCTTGTATAATAATTTAAAAAAAAAAAAAGAACACTAATTTATTTCAAACCAAAATGTATGCTCAATAATATATTAGTAGAATTTTTTCACAATATAGTATGTTGTGTCCAAAATTTCATAGGTCACCAGGCCAATTTAATCAAAGTTACTAACACACTTATATTTAATGCTCTAGGTCACTTTTAGTGTCATATTTTCTTTTGTGGTTGTGCAACATAGTGTCATATAGTGTGACTACTTTTCAAAATAAGGTATTTTAAAACTTTATTTATCAAAATATGATTCTTTTTAACTTATTTTAATTTTAAAGTAGGTATTGTCGGGCGTTGGCTGAGTTCAGCCCCTCCTCGATTCGAGACGTGACGATAATAATTAATGTTCAATATTTCACTAATTAATTTTAAATAGGATATAACAACTAGATAGTCAAAGACAGCAGTCAAGCAAGCAAAGTGTCTGAGATCCAATAGGTAGATTTGCATGTTATTTTTTAATCACATAGTATTTCTACATCATTATCGGTCATGCATTTTGTCAAACCATTATCAACATATCATACACTTAGAGACCTAGGTCACTTAAATAATAAATAATTTTATTATTTACAATATCAATTTATTAATTTTTTATTGTGTTATCTAATATTGCCATTAATTAGAGAGGAACTACTAAAAGTATAAAAGCCTTTCCAAAATTAAATTCTTATAAACCTAAAACTCTTAATTAATGGAGTATCTTGATCTTATATAACTACTATCCCTAAAATATTTGTTTAACTAAAATACATATAAGTATTTCTAAATATATTTTAGAAATAACTACAAGAATTTAGAAAAGTTATAATAAAATATATAAATCTTTTATAGCCAACTATCATGTAGTCTGATGATCCAGGTTACCATTCCAAATGGGTGGTCATATGTTTGAACTCTAGTGGTGGGAGCTTAGATTCTTTGAGCCGAAAATATTTGAAAAAGTATAGATAGATACTACCTTATAAAGAATTATGAGTATTTCAACAAAATTTAAATCTTTTCAAAATAAAATATGTTTTAAGATCCTTCTCCATTCTTGTAATTATTTAGGAAATACTTATGTATTTAGTCAGAAAGATTTTAGGAAAATTAAAATAATTTTTGGTCTCCATCTCCAGTCGAACGGATTTTGGTCTCTATCTCCGTTCGAATGGAGATGGCGACACTGCCTTCTCTGGCAGAATGTGAATTTTTCAGTGTTATTTTACTCGTCGGAGTTTGGTCGGAGGTTCGTAGGAGTTGGCCGGAGTCCAGTTGACTTGCCATAACAGGTCACAAATAGGTTAGAGGGCTTATTTGCTCCAAAATAACAAGTTTTAGGGTCTAATTGAAGCTTTTTGAAGTTGAAGGACCTAATTGCGTAAATGAGTATAGTTTGAGGGTCTATTTGACCCTAATCCTTAAAATAAATTAAAGTCTTTCTTAATTCGATATTGATGAGTCAATAAAACTTAACTTATTTTTTTTTAGTTAAAAGTGACATTATTATAATAGGTTTACTAATGTTGTCGAATATTAATTAAAGATTTATGCAATTAAGTTATAATATATTAATTCATAAGTTTTTCTTGTGTATATATGATTGAGACCTCAATTGTTCTTATATGTTAATCATTCATCTTGTAAACTCTCATTGATATTTTGAAATATCATTTTTTTCCCTATAAGATTTGATTAGATAATGAAATTTTTGCATTTAAATTCTTAAAATAGAAGGAAGTTTTGTCTCATATTGTTTACTCAGCTTATTATATTTGTAACTACATTTCAGTAACTACATTTCACTATCCATTAATATAAGTAAGGGAAGATTCCATAATAGGATTGCCACAACTATTGATCATGGTTTACCAAAATTAATTTTGTCTTCCAAAACCAGAATAAAACATTTCTATTTTAATCATTGCATTGACTAAGTATGAGGGGATGAAAGTTTATCTAAAAAAATAGTGAGGCCCAACCTCAACCAAGTTTCAAGTTTTAATAAAAATGGCTGATGCCATTCCTCAACTAAGTTTGAAAAAAAATTACCATACCCTAAGGGTGTCGGAGGTCAGACGTTGATCATCAAACGAATGTAGTGATCCCTTAGCTAAAAGAACACTCAAAGTTTTGGCAAAGGGCTCACTATTGCTCAACTCTAACAGAGTCAAGGGGTCTGACCTTTACCCGTGTCCAAACGAGTAGTGGATCCTTCATTGAGAAACACTAGAGGTTTGCTCTGTTGGACTAGTGGCACACATGCACCCAAGTTCAAAATCATGACAGTTAGAGTTAGAATTCTATTATTGGCATTGGCGTAAACCATTCTCAGCCACTAGCACAAGGCTGAGGACCATCCTTGGCTATCATGGCCAATGACCACCCTTGGGCCTTGGCCATGCATGGCTAAGGACTATCCTTAGCCATGAGAGGCTATGGCCAAGGTTCTTCCTCGACAACGCATGTCCGGGGGTTATCCTTGACCATGGGATCCTAAGGCTTCCCCGCGAAACACGGGATTGAGTTTGTCCTTGGCTACTTTGATTACGTATGTCTAAGTTGGCTACATGATCATGAACCCCTCGACTCTAGGTTGAGGCAGGTTTTGGTGTTGTTGCATATAGACCAAAATTAAATTATGAAGGGGTGACTTTGGCTATTATTAGTTATTACTTCAAAGTTGACTCCACTATACTTGTAGCTCGGGAGTAAGGGGCTGGTGATATGATAGTTGGGTAATTATATGGTCTCGTATCTAACCCAGAAGTAGTTAAAGCAATTAAGATAGCCAAAAAGTAACATCAAGAGTTGAGCAGGGAGGATTGTCGCACTTAACACAAAGTTAGTTACTGCATTTATTAGGAGAACCTTGTAGTTATTAGGGGCATTAAGTATGGAACCGTTGTACTTATTAGACCAAATTAATTGCACATTAGCTAGTATAAATACTTAGTCTCTATAACGGGTAGGGGACACATTAAAACCTTTTACTTATAACTCTCGGCAACACAATCGTTTACTCCATGCTTGCTATAAATGTGTGTGTGTGTTTTGAAATATAAAGAATAAAATATACTAAAGTTTTGATTTATTTAAATTTGTTTTATTTTTTCTTTTGGCGTGCATCTCACTGATAAATAACATTTTTGATGTATTATTTTGTAGAGTAATTTTTCTTTTCTTCATTTGTAGTTTAAAATCGGAGGTCTATAGATTAATAGGACATAATAATATGGTAGTAAATATAGTAAATTAGAGTAGAACATGATTTGGTTGGTATGCACAACAATCAAGGTTGAAGGTTGTACTATAGGATTAGATTAAGGGTGCAAGTGGATAGGTAAAGAAATGAGGATCACGTGAAAAAGAAATGCTTAGTAGATTGATTAACTGACAATCTTGTCTAACTACACATATATAAATATTCAAATGCTACCAAGATGCCTTGTTATTGTGGACTCCTAGCCTGCTTCCTTTTCGATCTATCACTATATGATTCCATATTTTACTTAATTTCTAGCAAGGACCTACCTAATCGCTCACCTATTTATTAATTATTATCCCTTCCTCTCGTTTTATTTATCATTTTAATAATTTTTTATATAACGCATTATGTGGTGTTTGGTACTAACTGTTAGCTGATTGAGTTAATGAGTTTGATTAGTTGATAGCATTAACTGATTGCAAAAAGATATTTGGTAAATTGGCGGTTAGCTGATAGCCGATTACATGCAAAATGACTATATCAAAAAGCTGATAAAAAAGTTACTTTGAGTAGCATTTTGAATTTTAATTTTGGAGCAATAGACTATTACAAAAAACTAATTATTCAAACACTTATATTGACCGTTTAACCAAGTCGATCAAACAGCTAATAGTGGTCAAATGAGTCAAAATTGGCTGATAAGCTAACCATATTACAAACATGGCCAATATCTTGTGCTCAAATGATACTTTTGTGGCTCTCCTTGAGGGAAGGCCTCATGATCGAATCCCGATAATGGGGTGTTGACTCTTTGGGTTACAATAGATAGAGAAACTATAAAATATATATTACCGGCCTTGAAAAAGATTGTATTATATTCCTCTAATTGCCTCAAAGTTCAATTATATATTAGAAACATTATAAAGTATTACTATATTCATTTTGAAAATTACTTTTTCAATGGTCGGAATTTTAGAGTCCATTCCATTGACATATGAGACTAAACGTTCAAATCATTTAAAAAGTGATCAAAAATGGAAAAAAGATTTTTTCGAATCCTAAAAATGATTGAAAAAGTTGTCAAAGTACTCGGTTTTTTTTTTAATTGAAAATTCTCAATTTTGAACTACTTTTTGAGTGATTAAAAATTCAAATATTTCTAACAATGCAACTTAAAAGTTCTTTTTAAAAATATGTTTACATTGATGATAGAGAATGGGATTGGACAATTATTTTGAGATATGTTTCAATTGTTGTGGTTGTAGCGAACAATATCAGCATTGACTTAAGATATCAATATGCAATATATATATATATATATATATATATATATATATATATTCTTGTCTCCAACTTTTCTGCAAGATTGAGAATTCCATTTAATCTCATACTCTGTAATCACAAATTTTCAATGTAACTCAAAAGCTAATTAATTAATTGTTTAAGAAAAGTGATCATAATAGAATTGATTCATTTTAAGGGCTATTAGAAATATTCTCCAACTTTAAAAAATACATGGACCTTATTACCATATCATCTTATATATTTAATTTACAATTTATCACTATCCTTTTAAATTTGTGTGTTTACAATTTAAAATACTCTCAGAATATAATATAATATAATAATAAAAATACTCTGTAACTTTATTAAGGGTGTGTTTGGAAAGCAGGAAAATGACTTCTAGAAATTATTTTCTGAAAAATGAATCATTTTTCGGAAAATGAGTTTATTTTCGTTGTTTGGATGTATTCTGGAAAATTGTATGTGTGTATTTGGAAAATCATTTTCCAGGTTACCAAACACACCCTAAAAGTTAAATGTGACCATGAGATTGAATGTTTCATATTTGCAAGCTAGGATGGTAAATTGTTTATTCCATTCGACAAATGTATGCTTTGACACAAGTAAAATGGTGACCCAAATTTTCATCACAATGCAAATCTACCAATATTTTAAATTGCGACAAAAACTAGGCAATTAACAAACAAATGGTGATAAAATAATATTTATACAAATTATGAAAATGTTATATGCACAAGAGTAAACATACGACATGTACTCTTTTCTTCAATTACGTTTTTTCCATTAGATTTTTCTAGCTAGTGAGATTTTTAACGAGGCATAAGTATAATATAGTAATGTCCAAGATGGAGTGTTGTGTATAAATAAATGTGAACATTACTTAGATGACTTATATTATGATTATATCTGATCTCCATCCATTATAGATTTATATGTTGATTGAGACTTTGTATATCCGATATATATTAGACTAGATAATGAATAATAAATGATTGATGACTCTTTCTTACTTGGCTTTTTTTTTTTTTTTTTTTTTTTTTTTTTTAGTTCTATATTGCTATATTTATGATTTTTGTTTTTAATTCCAAACTCTAAAACAACCATTATTTAAAAATACTGCTATATTTAGGATTATATATACTTAAGATTTTAATTTGATGTCTAATTTGCTCAATTAATTGTAATTAATAACTAATTTAAATTTGACTAATTGGTTGTAATTTTCAATAGATTATTACATTGTATTAGTAATAACTAGTTATTATATGTACATTACGTGACTAAACTAATGTCTAATGTGAAAATCATAATAAGTAAATCAATATGATTTTTAAATATAAAAGTTAATGAATAAAAAATAGAATTGATTATTTTTTAATATAATCAAAATGAATATTTTCAACTTGAGAAAAACATAATACTAAAAAGGAGTATTGGTGTACATATTTATGATCGAAATAAAAGTCATGTCCTAACAATTTTTATATTAAAAGAAATTAAGTGTGATTGTGATGACCATGGTTGAGTTTGTATTTTGGTGAATGATAGATGGCTTGATATTTTTGGTGAAGCTAGGACAGTCTCAATTGAAACTCCGCTCAGCGACCACCTCCCATTGGCGATTTGGCCGATTCCTATTTATATTTTTTTCTTCAAATTTTTACTTATTTACAAAAATATCATTTTTTAATATAAATTTTAAACATAGATTTGACTTACTTTTTGTTTGTTTTTTTTTTTTCGGTGGATAATAAACCAACATAATTACACCAATCACCACTCTTATTGGATCCCATACATACCGACACATGCGTGTACACACACGTGCACACTCACATGAGAAAAATATTCTCAGGATTAAACTAATAACCAATCTCAGTCATCCATTTGAAAAAAAAAATATCTAACAAATTCGATGCAATCTAAGAAAAAATGTGGTGGCTTTCTTGAACTTTGAAAGTGCAATTTTTAATAATATAAAATGCAATTTTTAAAGGCATAAAGATATGCCATAAAACATTAAAAAAAAAACACTAAATAGCCCTAAAACTTATGTAAATACTAAACTCTAAGCATTAAAACTTGAACTGATAAACCAAATTAAAAAGTGAAATACTAAAGCAGACCAAAAAACTGAACTATATACTCTAAGGCCTCGTTTGGTTCGCGAAAAATATTTGAGGAGAAATGGAATTGAAATTCAATGGAAAAGAAATTATTAGGAAGATTGATTTCTTTGTTTGGTTGGTAGAAAAAGATTACTGGGAATATTGATTCTGTTGTTTGATTGAAGTTGGAATGGTAAGCAATAATGAGTATAAAGATTAATGATAAATGCAAAATTGTCCAACCATTTGATACTTTCTTCCCAACTTTCATGGATAAGAAAATACCGGCACCTCCCTTGGAAAACTTTTTTCCTCAAAACTAAGGATAACATTTTCAGGTGGACAAAGTTTTTCATGAACCAAACGAAGGAAATTTAAGATTTTCTCAAATTTAAGGAAATTTTTTTAACGGTGTTCCTAAGTGCACTGTATTTTTAAATTAGCCAAAAATGCATAGTATAGTATTGAACGTGTACTATATAATGTTAAAAATACACTTTAAAATTGTACAAAATTATCAAAATGTCATCACAATTTTTTTTTCCACTCCTTGCTTAGAACCATTATAGATCTAGCCAAATGAATAATTGAGATTGATTCTTAGTTTACTTTTGAAAATAAGTTCTCATATGATCATCTTTCTATGTGTGCATTTGTTTGTTTGTTTGTTTGTTTTACTTTTGGAAATAAGTTCTCATATGATGATCTTCATTTGTGTGCATTTGTTTGTTTATTTTTTTTTTTTTTTGTTACAGAACTGGATTATCGAGGACAGCTTAGGTCCACCCAATAGACAAGCTAAGGTTGCTTTTCTAATTGATATTTTGTTTTTATACTCTTTACTTTAGGGTTGGTGGTCCGATGATGGAACTGGAGAAGCACTTTGGTATGAATGATTGTTAAAATAATGAGAATTAAAGGCCACCAAATCGTACCATCTTCGTTCCAATTTATATGTTCAATTTATTGATCAAATTAATTAGTTATTTATTTATTTATTTTCTTCAATATATTTTTTATATAACTTTCACATTTGACTTTTATATTAATAAAAATTTTATATAATCTAAAATCTAAATACATAAACTTTATTTATCAATACTAAATTAAATATTATAAAAATTAAATTATAATAACGGAGTTAATGTCATATGCGGTCCTCTGAATATAGTGATTTTGCCACGTTTAATCCTAAACTTTCAAATAGACCACCACATGGTCCTTTGACATTCAAATTGTTACCCTCCATGATCTAAGTTTACCACACATGGCCATTCAACTTTAAAATTTAACCGGTCGTGGTCCTCTTGGAAGTAGGGGTGGGCAAAAAAAAAAAAAATCGAACGGACCGAAAAATCGACGACCAAAAATCGAACCGTCTGATTATTTCGATTTCGATTATTAAGGCAAAAAAGTTCAGTTATTTCGTTTTTCTGTCGGTTATCAGTTTTTCAAGAGAAAACTGAAAATCGACCGAAAAAACGAAGGTTAATCTAAATGAAAAAATATATAACCTTATCTCATTTACATTTTGCAAGTTCATAGTCTATCACATTAATTTTAATCACTTATTGGATTACACGGCATTTGTTAATCATATAATGTATAAATATAATTCATTTATATCGCACTAAACTACTATTGTACTTGAGGACATTAATTTAAATTGATTATAAACATTACGATATCATTTTTTTTTCTTTAGTAATTTATTCTTTTAGTATTATTCAAATAAATTAAATAAATTTAGTTATTTTACTAAAAAAATTCAATTATATTTAACTGACCGAAAATCGTTGGTTTCGGTTATTTCGGTTATGAATGTTGGTCGGTCGGTTATGAAAGTTCGGTTAAAATTTTGGTTATTAGCCGAAAACCGACCGATGATCATCCCTACCTGGAAGGACTATTGGTGGTTAAAATTTGATAGTTGAAGGACCATAGGTTGTTAACTTGGACTATGAATGGTAACAACTTGAAAATCGAAGGAGCACAAATGGATCATTTAAAAGTTTAGGACTAAACGTGACAAAATCACTATACTCGGAGAATCTCGGATAGTATTAACTCTATTAAAATTCATCCATGATATAATTTGGGATGGAGTGGCAGTTTTCACACTTTTATGTACGCAGTGGTTGTTGGCATTTAGTATGGTGATGGATAACAAGATAAGTAGGGATAAGGTGCTTGTCCAGTACTGCGTGCCCCCACCACCATATATCTTCTCCTTTTATTTATTCATTTATTTTTTAAAATACGAAATACAAAACTATTTTAAAATACACATATTAATTTCTTTTAGTTGATTTTGAGTAAGACCGTTTTATGAATCTTAACTCATGAAATTGGTCTTGAAAGAGGAAATTTCAATTTTAATCATCAACTATAATAGAATTGTAACATTTATTTATGTTCTTTCTTCTTTTTTTTTTTTTTAATTTTAATATTATATTATTCACTTTCATTTGCTTGCCACATTTAGTCTTTTAATTTTTATTTTTATTTGTTATTTCACCATTTAATAATAAATATAACTAACATAAAATTTCATCATTCAATTAAAAGACTTTACAAGAGATCAAAGGAAAAGAAATTGCATGTTGGGACAATAGACTTGAATGATAAAATTACATGTAAGTCATCTTTATTAAACGGTTAAATGATAAAATATTTAAAGAATGACGTCTAAATGAGGTAAGCAAATGAAAATCAAAGATGTATCATGACGATATGATTAAACATGTCAATGCTACAATAGTCGATGACTAAAAGTAAAAAATTTGCTCGTCTCAAAAATAGGTTTGAGCCTGATCTCATAAACATGTCTCTTGAAATCCATCATTTTTCAACTAAAAAGTAATATGAAGTACTTTTGAAGCAATAACTATTACTTTGTAATTTTAAATTGAAGACTAAATACCTACAAAAAGTAGTCTGTAAGACATGCAGACTTCGTTCAGAAACCCGAAAATGACTTCTTTAAGTCATTGTCTGAATCTTTCAGCATTTCGTTACCAGTAAAAATTGAAGTCAATAGAAAAGACTTAATCTAGTCAAGAAAACATGACAAATTTTGGCAAAAAATATCTTCAAAAATTATTATTCGAAAGACATTTTTGTATTCCTATTTTCGCCCACCAAGAAAGCGACCAGAAATGGTCGCCTTCTTCACAGGGAAGGGGATCTGGTCGCCTTCTCCGTGAAAAGGCGACCAGAACTCCGGTCGCCTTCTTCATAGAGAATGCAACCAGAAACGGTCGCCGAAAAGTGACGCCGGTGGCCGGAAAATCCAAATGACCGATAATAACATGTCAATAACCGGTTTGTGGGCTTAATTACCTCAATTTGACATGTTTGAGAGTTTAATTGCACAGTGGGCCTAATTGACTTCTTATGAAATGTTCGGGGGCCTATTTAACCCTTTTCCTTTATTTTTTTTAATAAATAAAAAAAAAGTTTAATAGTTCATTTTGTACTATTTAGGAGTTTAATATGAACAGATACTACAATGTAATAGGGTCAGTTGTATTCAAAAAAAAAAATTAGGAGTTTAATTTTCTGAATTTATCAACATATACACTCAATTCCAATAGTTTTATTTACATGCACTCTATAGTGTTTTAAATTATACTTTAAAATTTAAATTATTTACAAAAGTATCACTACAGTTTTTTCTATAATTGCTTCTAATCGATTATATCTTTTTCAATAAACGACTATAATTAGTTCCTTATTTTCTCAAATAGAGTGATTATCCCCATATATATTGTTATACGAAACCTTGCACGTGTAATTTGCTTCTTTAGCCATTTTCACAGTACTTTTCAATCCCCACCACTAACCAACATTTTCTGTTTTCAAAAAAAAAAAAAAAAAAAAAAAAAAAAACCAACATTTTCTCAGATGGCATGCTTCATCTACTTCTGACAAAAGGGTTATCTGTCACTTCCCTATTCATTCTCCCCCCACCCATTACTTAGACTACAACCTTTCTTTTGTCCAAATATATATAACTAGATCGTGTTTCCCTATTGTTTTCAAAAAAAAAAAAAAAAAAGATTGTTTCAGTATTTACCCTTTTTTCTTCTTGTGACGGTAATAATGTACCAAAACTAATTACGTGTAAGCGGTAATCAATGAGTTGTAATTGTATTGTTAAAAATCTCGAAACATTTTATAGTATACAAGGGTAACCATTACAATAATGGACACAACGGTATCTTAATAAATGCAATGACTTATCTCAATAAGTATTGTAATTCCTTAGTAATTGTTGTGTACTCTCCTTAGTAACTCATGATCTTTGATGAGGCGGTGCTCTAATAAGTGCATTGGACTCTGGGTTAAGTTATGTTATTACTTTATTCCCTACAATATATGTGTTGTATATATGCTATAAAGTACTATATATATTTATACTATAAAGTATTATATATATATAAAGCTTAAAATTCATTATATGTACAATTCTGTTATGTTATTACTTTATTTCATGCAAACTATCTATTACAATTTAGCTATAAAGTATTACATTTATTCTATAAAGTATTATATATAAGGTTAAAGTATTGATTATATCTATAAATAAATTTTCTTACTTTATTTTCTACAAATGATCTATTAGAGTTTTGCTATATAGAATAGTTGTTTGTTACAGATCTTAACTCGTGAGACGGGTCGAATCTAGAATAGTTGTTTGTTACTTTTGATAGAAATTATAATACTTATTACAAAAAATTTAATACAATTTGAAATAAATAAATTATTAGTTATAATAGATATTGTAATATTTATATGTGCAATTGTGATACTATTTAACTTAAAATAATTGTTACTAATGATAAATATTGTAATACTTATAACTGAAATTGTGATACTTACAAAGTGTAATTCTAATGTGAATATTGTAATACTTATATGTG
>CM008333.1:22045285-22055370 GCA_002525835.2 Ipomoea batatas | reverse complement strand
CAGAAATTTTAACAGAGAACTATTTGTGGTAAAAAATGAAAGTCAGAGGACCATTTGTGATCGAATTGAAAGTTGAGGACTAAAAGGAGTACTACCCCAATAGTCAGAGGACCATTTGTGGTATTAATATATATAGATTACTATATGATGTATACTATAGTATTAAAAAAAATATTACTATATTATGTTAATGTACGTAATTAAATTTCTCACATAATAATATTCAAAAAAAATTCCAACAATCAAATTACTATATGATGTATATTATAGTATTCAAAAAAAATATTACTATATTATGTTAATGTACGTAATTAAATTCCTCTCATGATAATATTCAAAAAAAAAATTCCAACAATCAAATTTGTATATTATAGTATTAAAAAAATATTACTATATTATGTTAATGTACGTAATTAAATTCCTCTCATGATAATATTCAAAAAAAAATTCCAATAATCAAATTACTATATGATGTATATTATAGTATTCCAAAAAAATTACTATATTATGTTAATGTACGTAATTAAATTCCTCTCATAATAATATACCATGCAATTCAATTATGGTTCAAAATATTTTAATCTTGCGTATTTTTTTATTTTATATTCGTAAACAATCAAATTACTATATGATGTATATTATAGTATTCAAATAAAAAAACTTTCTATAATATGTTAATGTACGTAATTAAATTCATCTCATGATAATATATATTCAAAAAAAAAAATTCTAACAATCAAATTACTATATGATGTATATTATAGTATTCAAAAAAAATATTACTATATTATGTTAATGTTCGTATTCAAAAAAAAATATTACTATATGATGTATATTATAGTATTCAAAAAAAAACAAATTCTAACAATCAAATTCTAACATCTCATGAACCATAATTGAATTGCATGGTATATTATCATGTGAGGAATTTAATTACGTACATTAACATAATATAGCAATATTTTTTTGGAATCTACACTTATAATAAGAACCAATAATGTTAGACCCCTAACTGGAACAAAAAAAAATGTTGGTGTAATAGTCTGCTATAACATATTGTACTTTGTGTTCTTATTATGCAACCTCCAATTAAATTTCTAATATATCCTAATAATTTATTTTACCAAATTCTTTCCATTAAATATAACGAAAGTTTAACATTAAATTCTTTTAGGCAATTTGTTTCTTAATTGCAGTTTTCAAAAAAATTGGCAATATTCTATGGATTAATATTTAATGCACAGGCGGTGTATAGAACCTCCGGTTAACCACAAAGTGACACATCATTCAAGAACAATTATAAAGTTAAGGGAGCCTTTTTTGGTAAATAAATCATAACATTTAATTAAATATACTTTATCTAAAATTAGACATATTTATTTAAAGTAATTTTTTTAACGCAACCACTAAAGCCTTCACTGTATTGCAACTTCGGCAAAGTTTCCTGGGTTATAGAAATCATTGAAGTGTATTGAAGGATGTCATCAATGATTAAAGCATTAATAATTACAATAAAAATAAAAATAAAAATGCAAAGGTTGCAAACATGGCTGTATTGCTTCAATGGAAAATGGAAATTGCATGTATGCATTTTTTTTTTCATAATTATCTGAAAGCAATACATCAAAACTCAAAAGACTCCTTTAGAGTTAAGAAATCCATATCTTTTGATTAGGAAAATAAAAGTGGCCAAGGTAGAACTAAGATGCAGAGTTTTGATGAGAGGTTTTAGGGGACGACAGGTTTTAGGGGACGACAGAGATGTTCTGTTTAATTAAGGTTTGTGATTTCAATAAAAGAATTAGAATTCTTATATTAAATTAATTAATAAATATATTTAATTTCAAATTATGTATGATTTATTTGCAAATAAAGGTTTTCTTAGTTTTATAATTGCTTTTGAATGATGTGTCACTTTGTGGTTAACCGCCGGTGTATAGGTTCTATACACCGCCGGTGCATTAAATATTAATCCAATATGAAAGTCTTAATAGGATTCTATAATACAATTTTGTATAGATTCCTAACTAAACCATTATTTTACCCAAAACAACAGTATATAATTAAACCCCTCATCTTCTTTCTGTTATTTACCAACACACAATCTACTTGACATTCTATAGGTATTGATGGGGGCCATGGGACCCCGGGGCCCATTTTATTGGACTAAGCTAGTGGGGTGGTGAAGGAAGGAGGTTGGGCTCAAATCTTGTTGGGCTAGGAAGGCATGTGACGTGGGCGGCGTGCACCGAGGCAAGCAAGCAGAAGCCCAAGAAGAAGTGTTGCGGTTTAACAGGGTAGAGCCTCTAGCGGTTGAACCGGGTGGAGCCTGTGGCGGTTGAACCGGGTAGAGCCTATGGCGGATGAACCGGGTGGAGCCTTGGGTGGTTAAATCAGGTGGAGACGGTAGTAGAGGCCTGGGTGAAGGCGGCGGGGTTAGGCAGCTAGCGTGGCGTCGTGGTCAAAGGGGTGCCGGCACGTGGCGCCCTACTCATGCATGGCGGGCTGGGTGGATACGTAGGGGGTGGAACCTGATGGTGTGGTACGTGGTTGGTGGAGGAGGAACCCTATCTTGAGTCGTACATGTGGAGGGTGAAGATGGGGTATGCGGTAGTATAAAAGGAGGGTCCTCGGTCTATTTATGACACCAATAAAGTCACATAGACTTCTCCGGTCTGGTGGTCCAGGTCTTGTCCGCCCCGTGGTAGAGATAGGGGTCAATCCCCAGCAAGGTTCTTTAGTTATTTGTTGGCTTTATTTATTAGCTAGTCCTTGGGATCTTTACTTATTATATTTATTCCCTAGTCCTTCAACTATCGGTTTATTTATCATCCGAATTGTCATTTTTGGGCCGCTATTTATTGGGCTTTGTACATGCTCCGTTGGGCCTCACGCCCCAATTAATAACATTATTGTTTCCCTATTTCGCTTAATATTCTTTATACCCGGTTAGATTTATAACTATCTACTAGAGCATCAATATCAGTAGAGTTTTTTTTTTTTTTTTTTTGTGATTTTTGATGAGTTTTTTTTAAAGCGTGATTAAGAAAGAGAATATGAGATAAAAAAGAAAAATAGAAAGAAAGAAAAAAAAAAAAGGAAACAACAATTAATGCTGACAAACTGAAAAAAAAAAAGTAAAAGAAAAAAGTTTGAAAGTCAGAGTGGCCGCCAGACTCACCTAGCGGGCGCGTGCTCTATTTTTTACTGACATAAACTCAGTTGCGCACTTCTGTTTTTTTTTTCTTGCAAAGAAAATTTTTGCAGGAGTAACATTTGCCTTGGAAATGGTGTCCACATCTGTTGAAATTCAATGCAAGGTTTTTTTTACTGACATAAACTCCTAAATATGTTCCATTGTGGATGCTCTAACCAGTAAGCTAAACTCGCACGGACTTAACTACATCCAATCTGTTATATCGCAATATAGTATACATTGTAACATGAAACACACATGTATATTTTTAATACTAGTATTTTATATGCATAATGTGTAAAAATACATGTTCAGTATTAATACTATTAAAATCTTAATTATATTAAAGTATTTTTTTTAAATAATAGTATATAATCTTCTTTTTAAAATCCATAATTGTAGAATCCATATTATATTAAGAATATAGTTGATAATTTGAGTAATTATTATTGTATGATTAAAATTATTAAAGTAAGAATTTTAAATATGATAAATTAATAAAGATATTTATGGTAACATTTAATTAATATCTAAATGAAATCAAACTTATTTCTTATATTACTCCGATATATAATATATACATACATTATTATCATTGAAGAATATATAAAATATATTGTGTATGCATCTGCATGGTAATGATAATCAGAAAATATAACAAAATAACGGTTTTGTCCAAAGTATTGTATAGTACAACTCTTATAACATAATGTATAAAAAAGTTAACAGAAAAAAAAAACATAAATCAGAGGTATAACCTGAATTAAGACTTATTATGTTTTTATATAGATATTGGGAGTGTTTGGTAAATAGCTGTTAGTTGTTAGCTGTTAGATGATTGAGTTAGTAGGTTTGACCAGTTGATAGCATTAGCTGATTGTAGAAAGATGTTTGGTAAATTAGCTCTTAGCTGATAGCTGATAACATACAAAATAACTTTATTAAACAAATTGACCAAAAACATTGATTTGAGCAGCTTTTTGAATTTTAACACTTTGGAGCAATAAGATGTTACAAAAAGTTAATTAATCAAACACTTATATTGAGTACTTAACCAATTCAAACAACTAATAATGATCAAATAAGCTAAATTGACTGATAAACTAATTATGTTACCAAACAGGGATAATGGCTCTGTTTGGCAGAGCTTATTTAGAAGCTTATAGCTTATTTTAAACTACTAATAAACTATAAGCTCTGTTTGGTAACGTACTCAAAATAAGCTAATATGTTAAAATAAGAGCTTATTTTGAAAAGATACTTTAGGTAGCTTTTAAAAAATAAGCTAGTAGCTTTTTAACATTTTTTTTTTCATCTTTATCCTTATTATTTTAAATAAATGATAATCTTTTATCTCTCCCAATTAAAACATTTTGACATTTTCTCTTCAATATGTTTGATTGTAATTTCAATTTGACATTTATTGTTTGAACATTAATTTTTGTATAAACTAATCTTATGAATTATAAACATTTTATTTTACTTTATATATTTCAAATATATGTTCTTACTTTATATTTTATTAAAATATATTGATTTCATTATTTTATATTTTAATATATAAACAAATCTATTTAAATTTAAAACTATTTAAATTGTGTGAAGATGTCTTTTTTTTAATCTTTTTACATTTATGAGCTTATAAAAAACTAATTTTACCAAACACTTTTAATCATAACAGTTAGCTTTAACAACTTTTCAGATTTCAGGTTGGAGCTTATAACTTTTCAATTTTTAGCAACTTTTCATAATTTTAAAGCTACCTTTTAAGTTATACTTGCGAAAGATAGACATGATTGGAGAGAATATTGGATGTACTTAAGCTTAGTACGGAAAGATTTTCACGTGGATGACAAATTGGCAAATGCGTACGAAATGTAAAATGTGGGAATGCTTCATTGTTTCCACTTTCCACGAAGGATCATGGTTGGCTCCTTAGCTTATATAATCACACGCTTTTCTTCTATGTTGCGAAATTGTGGACTTCGTTACCTAAAATCTCTTATCTCCATTCTGCTGTTGCTTCATACGCTGTAAGTTTCTTCCACAAGGGGAATATGTATGCATTGGTGTGTGTATGTATGTATGTGTGTATTAATATATATATACACATTCCTGTAACGTGGCTTTGAATCTGTCTCTCAGTTATGTGTTGTTTTTTTTTTTTTGGTTGTTGATTAATCATGAATCTTGACGCCCATTTTCCGCAGACTCTTTGATCACTAGTTTGAGCGGTTATTGTATGTATTTTGGACAAATTATGGACTGAAAAATGTATTAGGGCTTTGCCTTAGTTTTGCTTATATATTTGGGTGGAAGATTCTTCTGAGTGTGAGTTTTGTAAGTTAATGCTGTGCTGATTATTGGAATTTGACTGAGAAATTCAATTTATTTAATTTTTTTTTTCCATAATTGAGAATTGACAGAGAACAGGGTACTAACCATTACAGTATTGATAAAATTTGGATATAGAATTTTGGTTTCTGAAAACCTTAGTATGGAAGAAAATTGCATGTGTCTCTAGGTTCTGTTTTGGTCTTTTACACTGGAATGCATATATTTTTAAGGCATAAGCTTACCTTCCAAAGTAATTTGTTAGATGCTCCACATGTGATTTTGTGGTTTGCACTTTATTAGAGATTAGAGATGGACTTTGCTCCTGGAGTGTGCAATACCATATCTAGTCACGTGTTTCTTGAAAACGAATTTCATCAAATTGTTATGGATAAACGTTCTTACATTTTATGGATTTAATTCGTTAGTTTGGGAAGATGGGCAATCTGCTTTGTTGTGTGCAAGTTGATCAATCCAAAGTTGCAATCAAGGAACGATTTGGCAAGTATGAGGATGTCCTAGAACCTGGATGCCACTTTGTCCCGTGGTGCCTTGGAAGTCGGATAGCTGGCCATCTCACGCTTCGTGTGCAGCAATTGGATGTGCGCTGTGAGACCAAGACAAAGGTCTGCCTTTTCTTTTGTTATTACACTAAATTAGCTCCCCTTAACTTGTATATCCAATATTTGGAAATTGTCTGTTTGCTTTACTTTTTCTTTCCTTCCAGACTGAGATCATGCCTGTTGGTAATCTATTTACAGGACAACGTCTTTGTCAATGTTGTGGCATCGATTCAGTATCGTGCTCTAGCTGAGAAAGCAAATGATGCGTTTTACAAGCTAAGCAACACTAAGGGTCAGATTCAGGCCTATGTTTTTGATGGTATGAGCCTTAGCTAACTTTTCGTGTTTAAGTCTTATTCATGGAGATTTAAATGAAGTTGAATTTGCATTCTTTTTTCTTTACAGTAATCAGGGCAAGTGTTCCTAAACTCAATCTTGATAATGTTTTTGAGCAAAAAAATGAAATTGCTAAGGCTGTTGAGGATGAACTAGAGAAGGTACATTTGCATATCTTCTGTAATAAAATTTTATTGGTATTCTTGCACTACTGATCGATATTATTTCGTGGCCCTCATTGATTAACAGGCTATGTCTACTTATGGATATGAAATTGTTCAGACGCTTATTGTTGATATAGAACCGGATGTGCGTGTTAAGAAAGCTATGAATGAAATCAATGCCGGTAAAATAAACCTGTTCTCTTCTTTCATTTGGTTTAGTATTGAAGCCTAGACAAATTATGAATAAACGGTTGGCATGGGTTGTTTCTTTTTATTGTTTACAGTTTGGCTTTAACATATTATTATTGAAAATTGAAATGTGTTCTTTGTGTATGTAATCTGATGCTAGTTGTAGACATTTAAGTGATTATATCATAATGGAAATTAAAATCAATGCTATTTCTTTATTTCTTCACATGGGATGATGTGTATGTTGAAAACATTGGTAGTTAATTCATTTTAAGGAAACAGTGAGAGGCTTACTTTGTCAAAACTGAAGAGAATGTAAAACTAAAATTTTCCATGCTATTTGTTGTCTATCTTTAAAACTCCAGCTGCTAGGCTAAGGCAAGCTGCGAATGAGAAGGCAGAGGCTGAGAAGATTATACAAATCAAGAAGGCGGAGGGCGAGGCAGAGTCCAAGTACCTCGCGGGTTTGGGTATTGCTCGCCAACGTCAGGCTATTGTAGATGGCCTTAGGGACAGTGTTCTCGGATTCTCTGTCAATGTCCCGGGAACCACATCAAAGGATGTTATGGAGATGATTCTCGTCACCCAATACTTCGACACAATGAAGGAAATTGGCGCGGCAAATAAATCATCTGCTGTCTTCATTCCCCATGGACCAGGAGCTGTTCGCGATGTGGCTAACCAGATTCGTGATGGGCTTCTTCAGGCTACCCATTCTGCCGAGCATTAAATGGTATACTTTTTGACTACTTCAAGCTGGTTTTTGAACCTTGAAAGTCGTTGCCGTATATATAATGGTTTTGCTTTTGCTTAGCATGGATTTATTTGAGTTCATCTTTTGGAGATTGATGGATTGAAGAAATAGTTTGGAATAGGAATTGTGAAACATGGGATTGTTGGATACCTTTCTGCATTATAATGACTACTCTTTCAATTTAGGTTTATTAAACAAGTTTTATAGCATCATATTCTAACTTAATACATTATTTTGGGGTTATTATTATAAGGTCCCTAAAACTGCAATTTGATGAGTAATAAATATCTGGTTTTGTTTTTTTCATGTTTCTGCACTGGGATTTGGTGCATGATTCTCAGCTTGATTGAGCAGGTTGAGAATTTCTTGTCTTTTAGCCATAAGATCCTGGATCTTGGCATCAAGCTTCTCTAGTTTTTGCTTCAACTTTACTGGATCCTTTTTATCTTCAGGATTCTTCTTCTTCTTCTCTTTTCCAGCCTTCTCCTTAGCCTTATCCCCCTTCTCCTTCTTCTTCTTCTTTTCTTTGTCACCACTTTTTTCTCCTTTCTCTTCTTCATTATCATCATCTTCATGCTTATCTTTCTTCTTTTCCTTGTGCTTTTTCTCTTCTTCAGTTTTCTTTGGACTGCCATGCTTTTCTGCTTCTTCTGTCTCTCCCATTCCCAATCTCAACACACCAGCCCTATNGCAAAAAAACAAAAAACAAAAAAATCAGGCATATCTTAAGTTTTATCAAAAAAATATTTTTGAAATATTAAATATTGCTAGTGAAATTCTTCTCCCAAAAGATTGAATCCCCAACCCAGCTTGACAAAGCATGTGAGATGATGTAAATCATGGTAACTCAATGGTTTAGCAAACAGGGCCAAATGCTGGTGCCCGCAAGGGATCTATCCATTTTGAGCATAATTCTCACATTGCTGTTGTTGAGTTTCAAACCTTGATTTTTTTCTCCGAAATATTACCTACTAAATCACTGAGCAGGTGCGGGCTTGATAGTGAAATTCTATAATGAAAGATCATTCACAAGAAGCAGTGAGAAGATGATATCACACACCTGAGATCTTAAGGAACTGAGTGGCTTTTGATATTGATGAAAATGGATTGAAGAAATTACTGAGTTTTCTTCTTAAATTGCTTTGTTCCAACTCTATTTGATTTAGGGACAACCTAGAAAGTGATGAAGCAATGGACACAAACAAATTGAAAAGATTGATGGCCAGGGAAGGGAAGTTGTTTTATCAACTACCAATTTTATTTCCAACCGCTAATCTCACTATTATTAATCCAAGCCCCATCCCATCCAATCACTACCTGTACTGTTATGCAAACCACTCTCCCATTTCTGCATTCCCTCCCTCCCTGTTATAACTCATATTATTCAAACCAGAATTACATAATTTTAATTAATTACTTCCATTTTACCTGTGATGTTTATTATTCATTGGTCAGATTATCTCTTATTTTTTACTTATTTTCTTTAGTATTTTTTACTTATTTTTAAATTTGATCTTTTGAGTTTAATAATGTAGTTTCTAAATATATAAATTTTGTATACTAATACTAAACTTAATATTGTGAAAATTTGAATTAAAAATAACTTCAGTCAAGACTCGCAAACTCATAAATTTGTGAATTTGGAGTGCATAACCTATGACCTCTTTCTTATTCCAAAAAAAAAAACCTATGACCTCTTCCATGAGGTTCACTCTGATACCAAATTGAAGCATATGATCCATTTCAATTAAAATGCTAAGGTGATAGTTGGACTCCACATTTATGTTTATATATTAGGAAAAAAATGTATTTTTGTCCTTCAATTACACCCGTGGTACAGATTTAGTCTCTGTTATGCATGGGGTAGTGATTTTAGTCATTGAAGGACAAATTGGTGGTAGAAATAGTATCGTCACTTTGTGCATAATTTAAGGGTTAAAGATGGTCGCGCATATAACTCAGTGATTAAGTTTGTACCACGGGTATAACTGAAGGGTCAAAAATACAATTTCCCTATATATTACTCCGTGTCTCCATATATTATATGCTCAGCATGCAGGGAATCAATTCATGCCTGGCCATACTTTTAAATGATTATAAAAAAGTATATAGTGATGTTAGATATATATAATGTCTCATTCTTTTCATATTACATAGTGACGAAGTAAAATATTGGAGAAATGAGATATTTTGTGATTTCACTCACTTAAACAAGCATAAGTAAAATTGATTGGTGTCCAACATTGTTATGCCAAGAGGGATTGTGCTAATTTTCTACTATTCATCATCATCGTTATGATTTTGTGAATCGAGTTTAGCCAATAATATTTGGTCATTACTATTGGCTTTTTTGCGTTTATCTTGAGACACTAAAACACCTGCAGAGAAAATGAGGATAACTGTTATCAAAATTCCCATGTTCTGTTTCACCCTCTTTCCAACTTTTGCCAAAAAATTAGACTTTTCTTCTCCTTTTGCATCATCAAATTCTTTTTCTTTACTTGTACCCTTGCTGTCATTAGGGATAATATCACCATTGCCATTCCCCA
>CM008333.1:22032515-22045185 GCA_002525835.2 Ipomoea batatas | reverse complement strand
GGCTAGATGCCTGGATCTGTGGTGCTGCCTGCTGACCTGGAAATCTGGAATTGTGAAATGTGAATGAGTGAAATCAGTGAATGACAATTGTAAACTTGTAATTTGAATTGTATTTTTGTGTAATTATATTTTTGTGAATGATTAAGACTTTAGAGTCTTAGTCTCTTAGTCTTAGTTAGATTTTTGTGAAATGTCTAAGTTTTTGAGTTTTCAGATGTAAGTTTGGTTGTTAATTGTTTGGAGTTTGGACTAAAACTCTAAAAGTAACTTTGTTTTTGCATTAATTTTTTTTTTATTCAACCCGACCAAACCGACGGTTAGTCGGATGTCGGTCGGGGATCAAAATCCCCAAAACCGACGGTTTACATAATTTTTTTAAACGGTTTGGGGTTACAAATCTGAAACCGAAAACCGATCGGTTGAACCCTCCGACCACCCGAACCGTCCGAACCCGCCCGATGCACACCCTTAAATTTAATTCGACGATCATGGTCCACACATCATATAACAAGTGACTTGAAATGGATGATGCTATTGGTTTAACTAATCTATACTATCTATACTATTAATAAAAACAATATCTTCAACTTTAACTTCTCGCCCAAAACACTCCTATACTATTAAGGTTTGCGTAATATTATAAAATATAGTAATACAATTGCTATTTGAAATACAATTGTACATTAAAATATGGTAATACAATTCCTAATAAAATATATTCTTACCTACGTTCCAATTCTGGATTAAAATTACTAATCGTAATAATACAATACTTATATTTACCTGCAATGCAATCTATACTATTAATAAAAACAATATCCTTAACTTTAACTTTCTGCCCAAAACACTCCTACACTATTAAGGTTTGCGTAATATTATAAAATATGATAATATAATTCCTATTCTTAATACAATTGTACATTAAATTATGGTAATACGATTCTTAATAAAATATATTCTTCCCTACTTTCTTATTCGTAATACAATTCTAGATTATAATTACTAATCGTACTAATACAACACATATATTTCCCTGCAACGCAATCTATACTATTAATAAAAATAATATCTTTTAACTTTAACTTCCCGTCCAAAACACTCCTATATTATTAAGGTTTGCGTAATATTGTAAAATATAGTAATACAATTGCTATTCGTAATACAATTATACATTAAAATGTGGTAATACAATTCCTAATAAAATATATTCTTACCTACGCTCCTATTCGTAATACAATTCTAGATTAAAATTACTAATCGTATTAATACATTACATATATTTCACTGCAACACAATCTATACTATTAACTAGTTATCACACGCGCGTTGCGCGATTAAACCAATGCCCAATGTGTATTTTTAAATTAGTGTTCCTTAATTGGTTAAAGTAGTCATATAATAATGAGAGAGAGAAAAAAATGGTAAATTAATAAAAATCAAAGAAATAGTCTCGATGCTTATATATTTTAATAAAACATAACGAAATTGTAAATAGCTAAATTGCAATTAAAATAAATAGAAACAAATAAACCACTTACATGGGAGCAAATGGCGTGTCATCATTGTCACTTGTTTGGACACCGGTCCGACCATTTAAAATCCATGTGTAATTGTATTTATGATCAAGTACTTTATGGTTCGTCCGGACAGACTTGACAATGACATTTGAGATGATGTACCATTTGTTGGTTTGTAAAGTGATATCATACATTTCAATGTCATTATCAAACACTATTAATTGAACCGAGTTCCTTGCATTTAGATATAGCATTTACAATGATGTTGGTGGTGAATGAGAACATCTTCATAATAATAATAATACTAATAACGATAAAAATAAAATAGTAATAATAATAATAATAAAGGGAGAAAAATTTTACTATTTACTTACTGTTTCATCTTCAAGTACGATGATCATATACTTTTTCTCAATCGTTTCAATAGCGTTTTTTGGTTCGTTTTTCTTAATGACATGAACTGTACAACTCCAACCCACAGTTTAATTTGTGTGTCAATATCAATTAACTTTACTGCAATTGTCATTACTAATATCCTTGTGTCATAGAAATAATGTTCATAAAAGATGTTATGAAATAATATAATGGGAACCACAACATAAATTAAAAAAACCATAGATTAGGGAGTTAGGAGTAACTAAAATGTGTAGATTATAGAGGAATGTAATGAGAACCACAACATTACATACAATGATACAAGTATAGATGAACAGATTATACAATAGATATATTTATATAACGATATTGAAGTTATACTAATTAATGAGTATACCATCATTCATTTTAAAAAAAAACTGTAATCTT
Organism: Ipomoea batatas; assembly: GCA_002525835.2. NCBI lineage: Eukaryota > Viridiplantae > Streptophyta > Magnoliopsida > Solanales > Convolvulaceae > Ipomoea > Ipomoea batatas. The sequence continues at coordinate 22,042,864 of CM008333.1, read as the reverse complement.
TATGAGTACGAATACAAATAATAGAATTAGCATGATAATATTTTGACAATCATACCTATAGAATGTCAAGTAGATGGTGTGTTGCAGAATATGTTAGGTTTAGCTTTTGGTGAATACTAGTGAGAAGGTGAGGGGTTTATATATTGTTGTTTTCGGTAGAATAATGGTTTAGTTAGAAATCTATACAAAATTGTATTATAGAATCTTATTAAGACTTCAATATTCTAATTTTAAGTTAGGAATCTATACAGAATTGTATTATAGAATACTGCCAATTTGTTTAAAAACTGCAATAAAGAAACAAATTGCCTAAAAAATTTAATGTTAAACTTCCGTTATATTTAACGGAAAAATTTGGTAAAATTATAAAAGATTAGGATATATTAGGAATTTAATTGGAGGTTGCACAATAAGAAGAACACAAAGTACAATATGTTATAGTAGACTATTAACAAACATTTTTTTAGTTCCAATTAAGGGTCTAACATTATTGCCTCTTATTATAAGTGTAGATAAAAACAAAATCCTTCATTTTAACTTCTCGCCCAAAACACTCCTATACTATTATGGTTTGCGTAATATTGTAAAATATGGTAATATAATTCCTAATCGTACTACAATATAATTGTTCATTAAAATATCGTAATACGATTTCTAATAAAATATATTCTTCTTTACTTTCCTATTCGTAATACAATTTCTAGATTAAAATTACTAATCGTAATACTACAGTACTTATATTTCTCGGCCTTCAACGCAATCTATACTATTAATAAAAACAATATCTTTAACTTTAACTTCCCGCCCAAAACACTCCTATATTGTTAATGTTTGCGTAATATTGTAAAATATAGTAATACAATTGCTATTCGTAATACAATTATACATTAAAATGTGGTAATACAATTCCTAATAAAATATATTATTACATACGTTCCTATTCATAATAGGATTTTAGATTAAAATTACTAATCGTAATAATATAGTACATACAAAATTTGGCATAACTCAACTCAGGCTCATTTTGGGATCTGATTTGCACCCCCAGCGTGCGATAGAGAACATCCATGCTATACAATTCAATAAGGCGTAGAAAGACTCTTGTATAAATAGTGGTGCAAATCCACTTCTTAAACCAATGTGGGACAAAAGCTATTTGAAAGCTTTTCCCTCCATTTTTCCAACTCAAATGGATCTATTTTGACAATGAATTTCTCATTCACCCATTATTCGTTTGAGCGTACAATATATCCATCTGTTTGTTTAATTACGAAGAACCCTAATCCACTTTGACCGGACCCAAATCAGAAGTTGACCACACATATATTTGTTCCACAAAATAACCTCTAAAATGCCATTTTATGCTTTTTTTTTTCAACAGTTATTTGTCTCGAGAATATCAACGCTCTACGGTCAACCAACAATCACTCAAGTGCTTATTCAATTACTCCCAGGTGAATTTTTCCTAATATAGTTATACTTACTGAATATCAAAATATAAGTGTACTGCAAGATCTTGCTATAACTGACCAACAAGTAATTAAATTAATAATATATAATGCAATGCAGATTATCTACATATTGCATTTATACACTTATTTTAGAACATTGAACTTTTGTGATATTTGTTGCATACAAGGAAGACTCGTACTATAATTTATTTGTCGATTTTTATATGTTACAAATCATAATATCATAAAAAATGGATACTTTGATGAAATATGAAGTATGAGTGGTTTGCTAATCAACGATTATGGACATCGCATTTCAACAGTTTGGATGGGCATCATCCCAAAAAGCCCTACACTCCATTTGGTAATCTGGAGTGAAATTTGGATTAACAGTTTAGATATATGATTCATACATTATGATATATTTTTGTTTGCATGATTCCAATATGATGATTTGAATTTTGAAAGCATAGAAACAAGCTCGATACATGCTTATATGCTTGAATGGTCTTACCACAAAGTTAACTACCCACCATTACACAATGTTTTATGTTGTATGTTAGACTCAAGGTTACTAACTTCCCACAATAGTTAGAGACTTGCTTTATATGTATGAAATATTGACAAAATAATTTAGGCTTTAGATGTGAGTTTTACTTATATATACCTATGAATCTTAAACATTTTGAAATTTAGTGATTGGTAAACTCAATATATTTTACAGTTTGACTATCAAAACTAATTTTATGAAAAAAATCACAGAATATATACATGTAGATCATAAAATCAAAATTAAAATTTCAAGCTCAAGATATCGCGTGCTTGATGAGTCGCAGCTGGAAGGTCAGTGATCCGCTCGTCGACTTTAGATGTCGTTGATCAAATTAATCAGTACATGTGCGACATGAATATTGCAAAAGGACGAACATATTTAAGTTGTAACATTGTGTAAGGCAGAATCAGACGGTGAAAATATATTAGAAGTACACACTCCTAACTTCTTAAATAGTTTGAGATTGTATGATTTTCTTAATCATTCATTGACATTAAATGTCGGTGCACCTGTTATGTTATTGCGGAAGATGACCATTCTTTTGGTCTTTATAACGGTTCACGCTCATCATCACAAGATTGACAGATCACATTGTTGAAGCAAGAATAGTTAATGGGACACATGAATGAACCAAAGTTCTTATCCCTCGAATGTCTCTCACTCCTTCTAATACGAGATTGCCCTTCAAGTTCTAGCATAAATAATTCCCATTGATGCTTGCATATTCCATGACTATCAACAAAAGCTAGGGCCGAACACTAACTCACGTTAGGTTATTGCTGAAAAAACAGTCATTAATCATGGTCAATTTTACGTGACTTTCTCCCGAGTCACCCATCCTGTTGGCCTCAAAGTGTTAGTTCTAGACGATGATGGCCAAGATTGTGTTGCTACTACCAATGTCGTCTACAAAGAGATTTTCAATAATGTGTAAATACAACTGGTGATATTATGTTTTTTCTAAGATGGCAAAATTGCTATATATCTACACAAAAATATATTCCATACATATGAATTAGAATAACAATTGATTCCTATAACTGAGTTACTAGAGAACGAGCATATTTGCCCAATTTATAAAAATCCTAAACAACGATAACAATTGATTCCTATAACTGAGTTACTAGAGAACGAGCACATTTGCCCAATTTATAAAAATCCTAAACAACGATATATAAAATCTCTAAAGTTCTAGCACCGCATGTGTACATCTACACATTAGCTATTAATTAAGTAATTATTTGCTCGAATTCAAACAAGGATAACTTCAGAAAACATAATTGATCCAAAACATAGCTTCAATTGTACTGTATAATATTTGATGTTATAATTTATATAATTATATATAGATCACAATATTCTTAATATATTATAACAAATCCATTCCGTGCATCACACAGGTGAAAATAGTAGTTTCTTTAAAGAAATGTAGTCTTAGAAAGTATTGTTTGTATTATATACTTTAATAAAACAAAATAAAATGAGAACCGGTTTAAAAAAAAAAATGAGAACGTAACATTGCCTATATTTGCCTCTTATTCAGATGAATTTAATCCCTTCAAATTATGACAGGCCAAAACCAAATTATTTTAATTTGAATGGGTATATGGAGTTATCCCTATGCATGCATCCACGTAAAAGGAAAGCAAATGGACTTATGTTGACCAATAGTCCAATAGAGTGAAAATGGTTCCCCACTCACTTCCCATTATCCTTAACAATTTCTTTTTACATTTTTTCTATCACCTAGCAGTGATGATGCAAATATATATTTAAACAGCTTTAAAAGCTATATATATATATAGGCACAAATTCAGTTGGCTATCCTACAAACAATTTTGTAGACTTCAATTCCATCTATCCATTTATCACGTCTACATGCATATATAAACAAAGAAAAATTCAATTGAGTTGGATCATTACGAAAAGTATAACAAATTAAATGCGGAGAACGAAGTGGATGGGAGGTGGAGATCAGATGCATTGAAAAATAAATGTGTTGGCGAGATCAGAGAATGAGGATAACTTTTATGAAAATTCTCATGTTCTGTTTCACCCTCTTTGCAACTTTAATTTTGCCAAAATTATTTGACTTTTCTTCTCCTTTTGCATCATCATATTCTTTTTCTTTACTTGAACCCTTAATTGCTGTCATTAGGGATAATATCACCATTGCCATTCCCCATTTTGCCATTTTCTTGAATTGAATCTTCTTCTTCTTTGGGTCTCTCAAGTGGAGTAGTAGGAGCTGGGAATGGGATATTTTCAATTGCACCCTCATTCTCATTACTGTCATTCACCTTTTTGCCCTTCTCAACATCTGATCTGAACCTTCATCATCTCTGGGTGGTTTAGTAGGGTAGAATTAGCTGGAATATAATTTTTTCAGTTGTACCTCCACCACTGTCATTTATTACCTTTTTTCCCTTTTGATGATCTGCATCTTTTTTTTTTTTTTGAAACGCCCTTGATGATCTGCATCTTCTTCTTCAGCTTTGGGTGTCTTAGAAGCATGAACTCTCTGTGTTGCCTTCTTGGGTATCTGAACATAGAAAGTCCGATCCCTAGGTGAACGGACTGGTGGATAGTAGGGATCGGGTGGTTGGTCGGTTGATTCCTCCTTCGATTTTCTTTAGGAGGTCTCTTATTTCCCCACCGAGTTCTGCTACCTTTCGGTCTCGGTTCTCCCGATTTGGATCCGGGGTTTCGCCACAGCTTTCTGCCTGTGGAATTCCTTCTCTATATATGTCGTTCCCCTGCCTGAAGTCCTCCAGCACGAGGGGCAGTTGTTCGGGCGGCTTTGACTCGTCGCTGTGGGTTGAGTCTGACTTTTCGTCGTGGGCTGGCTCCGTTGGACGCCGATGACCGGTGGGTGTGTATTCGAATGAGTTCTTTCCCTTCTCGAGGGTTCCTTGAGTCGGCTTTCAATGAGAGAGATGGCTGAATTGATGGAACATGAGAAAGGGGTTGGTTGAGAGTTTCTCGCAAATCTCTAAATGGTTGATCAATCTGCGTATTTTGTTGTGTCATCACCATGTTTTCTTAAGTTTAGAGAAAAGTACGAAGCTTTTCGTATCAGTACCCCACGGACAACACAGACATGCCAACACTACTGTTAGAATAGCAAGAACATAGGGATAATGTAGGAAAAAAATATTTGGAGAGAATATATGTATTATATTGCTCAGAATGATCACACTACAAGAAAAATCGTGATTCGCGATGGAATTGTTCTGTTGCGAAATGACCAAATTCCATCGCGGAACAGGTTTTGCGACGGAATTCGTTTCGTCGTCTATCGACTCGTCGTATCTTCGTTTGCGACGGAAAAATTCCATCGCGAAATATGGCGACGGAAATTTTTCGTCGCAATTTGGCAACGAAAATAATTCTGTTGCTAATTCTAGCACCATTTTGGAGACGAATATTCTTTTTTTACCAACGCCCCAACTAGGGATCGAACCTGTGACCTCTCATTTGGGAAGGGTTACAACTACTGTTTGATCACAAGGTCTTTGGCTGGAGACGAATATTCCGTCGTAAAAAAATGACGAAATTATTTTCCGTCGCGATTTTTGGCACAAATATTCCATATTTCTATTTTTAAATTTATTTAAAATTATTATTTCCATGAACAAATATTTCGTCACAAAATTTATATTTTGTCGTAATTCCATCGCAAAATTTATAACTACAATGATATACTAAAACTTTATTAATTCTAAAATATAAAATTCTAAAACATTATCAATCTACATTAAATTCGAATAATAATAATACATTATCAATCGGCCACATTTAATAAGTAATAATAGTCAATTCAAGTCTAAACTAACAATATAATAGTCTTCACAAACAACAATCCACACTAACAATAATGTAATCAACATATCTTCTTTTAGCCTTCATATTATATACCAAAGCATTTCTTGCAGCAGCCTAATGAACTCGATACGTTGAGTTTGTGTTTGATACATGAGCTGCAGAAAGAATAAAATGAGGGGTGAACACTTTTAATCCAAAGGTGAAAGAAAGGACAGGAATTCTACATTTGTATTATATAGATCAACGTGAACTCTACTTTGCAATGCAAGCATAATACATCTGTATTCTAAATATTAATGTGTCCAACATTAATATGCCAACATTGTTATGCAAAGAGGGATTGTGCTAATTTTCTACTATTCATCATCGTTATGATTTTGTGAATCGAGTTTAGCCAATATTTCGTCATTACTATTGGTTTTTTTTTTTTTTTTGGCATTTATCTTGAGAAACTAAAACACCTGCACAAAGAATGAGGATTGAGTATAGCAGTTATGAAAGGGTAATTCTATTTGTACCACCCAAAATTTTATTTACACCACAGGTTTGATAGCTTTATAAGTGTTGTAAATAGAATTTGCTATTTAAACCACCTTCATTAAAGTTGGTCAAATATCATGTTTTCTATTTTAAAATATTTATTATTTATTATTTATTATTTATATATATTTATATTTTTAATTGTGATAGTATAATAATTTTATCTATAATATTTTGTAATTAAATATTTAAAATATTTATTTTTATTATTATATCAAATTGTGATAGTATAACAATTTTGTGTGTAATAATTTTTAATTATTTTCTATAGTATCTAACGTTTAATAAATTTTCATGATATTATTTATAACTCAAATATTTTGTATGCTTTATTTTCCCTTATTATAATAATATAATAAATTAATTTTCAATAGCTAAAAACGGTAAAAACACATTAACATCACAATAAAATATAAAAAGAAAATTTTCATTCCATTTCAATCCAATATAACATTCTCATGAGTACAACTAGAGCGTTGTTCTTTGAAGTGGAATGTTATACTAAAGTTGGTCAAACATTAAAAAATACGGGCACAACCATAACGTTGTGCCCGTATTTTTTGATGAGATTTTCTTTGGCTCGTAAGTACCACTACGGTCACACTGAAATATAATTGTAAGATTTTTTTGTCGGGACCTTTTGATCACAATAACATATCCGAGAACTTGACCTCTTCTTTGAACCCATTCAATTAAATCTTCACGAGACATGAACGCCTAATAAATAATTATTTTTATTAATAATTAAATTACTATGCAAGTATAAAATATTCTTTTATATTTATAAAATATAAATATAAATATAAATTATAATAGGTTAATTATAGTTTTACCATTTCAGTAGAAAATTCGCATGCAACCTCGAGATTTGGGTTCTTCTGATCATCATTTTTATTTCTATTATCATCATGAAGTTCCATTGCATCTTCATTCTAAACATGCAAACAAATAACGACTTTTAGTAATGATATTTGACAGTATATATAGAAATAAATAACAATTCATTAATAATGTTTGATAGAATATAATATAGATAATACAAATGAATTTGGATATATGATAAAAATATATTTAAATACAAATAATAACTTAAAATACCTCATAATGTCGTTAGCTTTGATTTTGATCATTTTAAGTAAAAAATGGCTTTAATTTTGGTCATTGTCACCAAAAAAATGATTTTGATGTGATCATTGTAACTAAAAAAATCTTCTACCCAACCATCCATGACTTATAGATTGTGTGATACATATACAAAATAGACACACATATATAGAGTCATATGGGTTCAATTAGTATTCTCTGTCGCCCAAATTACCAATAGTTTCATCTCACAAATAACAATGTTGACTAAGAAATTTAATTACACAAAATATTAGGTATTCGAATTAGAATTTTAAAAAAAAGGTATTGAAATTAGAAATATTATTTAAATTAAATTAAATTAAATAACTATTTAAAAATTAAAAAAAATATTTAAAAAACAAAAAAACGAAACAAAAAAAAAACACAAAAACGGAGCAACCCCTCCGTTTTGTTTTTTGTATATATATATATATATATATATATATATATATATATATTGTTTTTAAAATTTTAAATTGTTATTCTTTGTTTAAATAATATTCATTCCATTCCAATACTTATTTTTTTGAAAATTCTAATTTCAGAACCTTTTTCTTTGTGTAATTAATACAGTTGACCATGGTGGTGTAAATAGTCATATTTATACCCTTATTATTATTTATACCACTTATAAATTTATTGAAAGTTACAATTTTTTGTGAATTTCAAGGTTATTTATACTTTGGGTGGTAGAACCCTTATGAAAATTCTCATTTTCTGTTTCACCCTCTTTTTGCAACTTTTGCCCAAAAATTGCCCCCATTTGACTTTTCTTCTCCTTTTGCATCAACATCATATTCTTTTTCTTTTACTTGTACCCTTGCTGTCATATCAGCATTGCCATTCCCCTTTTTGCCCTTCTCAACATCTGAACCCTCATCATCTCTGGGTGGTTTATTAGGGGTAGAATTAATTAGGTGGAATTTTTTCAGTTGTGTCATTTACCTTTTTGCCCTTTTGATGATCTGCATCTTCTTCTTCTTCTTCAGCTTTGGGTATCTGAACATAGAAAATCCCTTCTTCCAGCCCCACTCTGCAATCTTCAGGTTTTGAATTTTGTGGGGCCTGGAAAGTTTGCTCAAACCATATATACTTTATCTCACTCATCTTCCTTTCTCCACCAATCTTTATGAGCCCATTAGTGTTAACTTCAAGTTTCAACTCCTCCTCCCTTCTGAACCCTTTAAAATATATACATATGGTAATATATCATATCATTTCTAAAAAACCAAAAAATTAAAACACACTGATGAATGCATGCATGCAAAAACTACAGTAATTGTTGGAAACCCTTTAATTTGATTGAAGCATGAAAATAATAATTAAGGGAAAACGTGATCGATAGATTATCATTATATAAATGTGATTAACAGCATGCAAATGCCACCTATTGGATTATTATAACAAAAATGAGTTAATACATGCCCAATTTAATTAATCGATGGATTATATTGTTTTTTTTTCTTGATTTAGTCCTAATTAAACATCTTTTTTGTACTTAATTTGGGTCATATCATTGACTTCGATAGTATGATTTTACTTAATTCAGCCTATCTTTTGGATAGCTTGGTAATTTTCCTTCGATTAATACCTTTTAGTAATCGATTATAGTGGTTTTACCAAATTTAGTTCTTTACTATAATGATTGTTCTCAATTTAGTTGTTGATTCTAAGTTTCTAACAGCTAAGAACTCAATTCGGTAAAACTATTGAAGTGAAGTCCAAGACACACTTAAGTTAAAAAGACATTTAGAACTAAGGGTGTGTTTGGAAAATAGGAAAATGATTTATGGAAAATGAGTCATTTTTTCGAAAACAGTTTCATTTTCTGTGTTTGATTGCACCATGGAAAACTGTTTTTGTGTGTTTGGTTCATTTTCCAGAAAGTGAGTGGAAAATGAGTAGAATAGTGTAATTATATAATTTTTTATATGCTAAAGACTTTGTGGTCTAGTGGCACCAGGTTGCACTCCCACATGGGAGGGGTGGGCTTGAGCCTCAGTGGAGGCGATATTAGCTCCTTGTGCTTTATTTAGTTGAGAAAGTAACTATGAGCAGATATTACATTGAGTCAATAGTACTAAAATTTTTTATTATATATAATTATAAAAATATATAAAATAATAATATTTATATAAAAAGCAAAAAAGAAAAAGGAAAAAAGAAAAAAAAAAGGACTGCCTTGGTTTCCTCCAGAAACTAGAGCAGCGAATGCTATTGGTTTCTGCCGGCGAAAAACCAGAGCATATCTGCTCTGGCCAGAAACCAATTTACCGGAAGGGAGAGATGGATTGGTTGTCCCTGGCACGAGAGCGATTTTCAAAGTCCGAAAAATGACTTTCGAAAAAAAGATTTGATTTTTCTTTGTCAACGGAAAATGATTTTCATTGACCATATTTTTCAGAGGTTGCCAAACACCAAAAGTCCGAAAAATGATTTCCGCCAGAAAATAATTTCCGGAAATCATTTTCCGAATTACCAAACACACGCTAAATAAAAAAAAAAAAAAAAATCCAGACTACCAACAAAAATTTAAGTAATCATGCATATATGTAAATGCTGGAAACCTGGAACTTCAAGATCAAGCCAATGATCAGTTGGATCCTCCCTCCACTCGAAATCAGGCACGATCTCTTCATATATGACGTTTCTGGGTCTGTTCTTACTAGCCCCTCTTCGTGATCCGCCTATACCCGACATTATTTTATTGGATCTATCAAAAGACTTTAGTTTTGCACTTTTGCCCTTAGCTTTATAATTCTTAAATAATTCTCATAAAATGTTTGAGCACATAATTATTTATATCTATGTCTGATTAGAGCCAGAAAACCAAGTGCAATATAATTATTCTTTTC
>CM008333.1:22013209-22025992 GCA_002525835.2 Ipomoea batatas | reverse complement strand
ATGAGGCTACCTCACCTGTCGATATGCCGACCGCCAATGTTACCCAAAGACGGACCACTGGCTCTAATGACACTCACTCTCAAGGGTACACAAGGCGTGGGCGAGGTGGTTCGGGCTTTTCTAATGGGCGTCCATCACGGAGCTCTAGTAATCGGCCAACCAGGTATTGTAATTACTGTGATTACCCTGGCCATGACACCAAGTACTGCCGCAAGTTAGCTAAATTCCTGAAGGAAAATGGTGTACCCGTGTTTGAGCTTCAAGGCACTACGCGTCCACCCCCTTCAGTTCACGCTACCTCAACTGCCAATATGTCGACTCAGTCATGGCTCATGGACTCAGGGGCGTCCCACCACACTGTGAACGATTCCCTGTCTCTTCACACATTGTCTGACTACACAGGACTTGATGAAGTCATGTTGGGTGATGGTAAGTCCCTTCCTATATCTCACACCGGGTCAGTTTCTTTTCCCTCTAAAAGTCGGTTTCTTCACTTATCTAATGTGTTATGCGTTCCGGGTCTACAAAAGAACCTTGTTTCGATTTCTAAACTATGTCGAACTAACTCTGTCTCGGTTGAATTCTTTGACACATACTTTGTTGTTAAGGATCGGCAATCGGGCACTCTACTCATGCAAGGTCCGGTCGTCAGTGATGTTTACGCTCTTCCTGTCCGGCAGCCCCTACTCAATGTCACCACCAAATCTTCGTTGTCAAACTAGCACCACCAATTCGGGCATCCTAGTGTTCCAGTTTTATCGTCTCTCCTGAAAAATAATGGTGTTAATTTCACGCATAATGAACTCGCAGCATTCTATTGTAATTCTTGTCACGTGAATAAAAGCCATAAACTGCCATTCTCCTTTAATTCAATGTCGAGTAGTCGACCGTTGCAGCTAATCTACACGGATGTGTGGAGCTCTGCAACAGTCTCGGTCGACGGGTTCAAGTATTATGTTAATTTTGTCGATCATTTTACTAAATATGTTTGGCTTTTCCCACTAAAACTTAAGTCAGACGTATTTAGTGTCTTTGTTCAATTTAAACAGATGGTGGAAAATTACTTTGGCTACAAAATTGTGTCCATGTTCTTTGACAATGGTGGAGAATATTTAAAACTAATTTCAGTTTTTAATTCTCTGGGTATCTCACACTTCACTTCACCCCCGCATACACCAGAACATAATGGTCCGGCAGAGCGCCGACATAGGCACATTGTTGAGATGGGAATGTAGCTTCTTCATTATGCGTCTATACCCGTCTCGTATTGGTCCTATGCCTTTCAAACCGTAGTCTACCTAACAAACCGTATGCCCACAGCCCTCCTCGGCCATATCTCACCTTATGAGAAACTCTTTAACAAACACCCAAATTACAAAAAAATTAGACCATTTGGCTGCTTGTGTTACCCTTGGTTGAAGCCGTATTTCCCATTCAAATTAAGTCCGAAATCTTTGCTGTGTGTTTTTTTGGGATACTCGTTGAGTCAGTCAGCTTATAAATGTTTAGAAGTGTCTAGTGGGCGTCTATATGTCTCTCGTCATGTTCGGTTTGTACCTACTGTATTCCCATTCACCACCTTGGCTAAACAAGTCGTGCCTGCAAATGAAGTATCATCTCAAGCCATGCAATTAGGAGTGCCTCTGTCTTCCTCTACTCCCTATACTACAGGTATTACAGGGTTGTCTGATGCTACTGCTCTTCCGGCGTCTTTGGGAATTGCAAGGGACACAACTCCGGTCTCTGCCTCGGTGGGTGTCCAGTCACTGTCGCCTGCGGTGGTTCTAGAAGCTCCCTCGCGCACACAGGTGGAGGCCAATCGCGTCGGGAGCGGTGTGGAGCTTCGACCGATAACGCATTCGACTGCTCAGGGTTCTTCGACGACTGTAGAGTCCGGAAATGCAGGCTTGCAGGTTGGGTCGGCTGGTCCAGATGTATCGCCGCCTGATGCTTTTCTAGAACAGTCCTATGGTGGTCAGGATGCGGGTATGGCAGAGACGGACACAGTGGCGACCTCGGTGGAGTCACCGGACTCCTCGCATGGGGGTTCCACGCAAGCTGCTTCTTCGTAGGTTGCTGCGCTGCCTTTACGACGTTCTCAGCGGTCTCGACGACTTAATCCAAAATACTTTGGTGAGAAATTTGTCAACTTCACAATGTCGCATCCTCTCGCTCAGACTGCCGAACCACGCACTATAGATCAAGCACTAAAGGATGATTTGTGGCGAGCGGCTATGTCAGACGAATTCAGTGCATTGGTCAAGAACTCCACATGGGAGTTAGTGCCCCGGGCGAATCACAATGTGGTTGGCTGCAAGTGGGTGTTCAGGGTGAAGCGCAAGGCTGATGGTTCTGTAGACCGTTTCAAGGCTCGTCTAGTAGCCAAAGGTTTTTTACAAGAATCTGGGCGAGATTGTTTTGAGACTTTTAGTCTGGTGGTCAAACTGGTCACGGTACGAATTACATTGCCTTGTCACAGGGTTGGTCGCTGCGTCAATTAGACGTGAATAATGCGTTTCTAAATGGCACCCTACACGAAGAAGTTTACATGGCCCAACCGGCAAGCTTTGTTGATTCAGGGAAGCCGGATTATGTATGTCAGTTGAGGAAGGCGATTTATGGGTTAAAACAAGCCCCCCGTGCTTGGTACCTTGAGTTGTCGTGCTTTCTAGTTTCCTTTGGTTTTAGAAAATCGGTTGCAGACACCTCTTTGTTTATTTATTGTAATGGTGCCATTTCCTTGTATTTTCTAGCGTATGTCGACGATATAATCATAATAGGCAATAATGACAACTTCACCTTGGGCTTCATCCGCAGTCTCGTAGAGCGCTTTTCTTTAAAAGATTTAGGGTCGTTGCATCACTTCTTAGGTGTGGAGGTGGTCCCTATGGCCAATGGTGTATTCCTTTCCCAAAGTCAGTATGTGGCTGACATTTCGGATCAGTTTGCAATGACGGGGGCGAAACCGGTCTCTACTCCGATGTGTACATCCGTAGATTTGGCATCCAATGTCACGCTTTATGACTCCACAACATATCGTCGTGTCATTGGTCGCTGGCAGTATTTGGCTATTACCAGACCAGATATCTCATTCGTCGTTAATCTCCTGGCACAGTATATGGCGTCACCCACTGAAGGGCACTGGCAAGCTGTGAAGCGGGTACTGCGTTATTTGAAAGGTACACTACTCTTTGGTCTGCTTTTCCAGCGAAACAGTCCACTCTCTCTTGTGGCTTACTCTGATTCAGACTGGGGCGGTGCTCGTGATGGGGGCGGTCTACAACGGCCTACTGTGTGTTCTTTGGGACTAATATTATCTCCTGGAAGTCTGTGAAGCAACGGTCAGTTTCTCGATCCTCCACTGAAGCAGAGTTCCGCGCGCTTGCTAATTCCGCTGCTGAGGTTATGTGGATTCAAAATCTGTTACGCGAACTTGGGATTCTTCTTCGTTCTACTCTGATGCTGGTCACCGACAACTTGAGTGCTTCGTATGTTTGCAAAAATCCAGTTTTTCACTCGCGTATGAAGCACTTAGCTCTGGACTACTTCTTTGTCCGTGAGTAGATTACTTCTGGCGCTTTACGTGATAGTTATGTTTGTTCAGCTGAGCAGGTTGCTGATCTCTTAACTAAACCGCTTGGTTATCGGTTATTTGATGTGTTTCGATCCAAGCTTGGGCTCACTGACGGTGCCTCAATCTTGCGGGGGCGTATTAAGAATTAGTCTGTATTAAGAATTAGTCTTTATTCTTTATATTCATTGTTTATTTGTTTGCCTAGTCTTGAGGAGCAGATGTAACTTCTCCTCATTTTGTGGCCCTGTTTGCTGTTTAAATACCCCTGTAAACGTTGAATAAACATCAAGCTTCAGATTCTCACAGGGTTGACACTGGGGCAACCAGACATGTCTGCAAAGATATAAATCTTTATAAGATTTATAAGAGTCTGAAAAATGGTCCAAGCCTGTACATGGGAAATGATTCCATGGTGAAAGTCAAGGGGATTGGACAAGTTGAGTTGTTGCTTACTTCTGGAAAGAAATTAACACTCACAGATGTGTATCATGCCCTAGATGTTAGAAAAAATTTAGTTTCTGGCATTGTATTAAACAAGTGTGGTTTTAAACTTGTGTTTGAAGCAGATCGTTTTATTTTATCCAAGGCCGGTACGTTTGTAGGCGAAGGATTTCTATGTTGTAATATGTTTAAATTAAACATCAATAAAGTTGATGGTTCTGTTTACACAGTATGTTCATCATCTTTATGGCATTCACCATTATGTCACGTAAATTATGTGCGTTTATTTGACATGGCTAAAGATGGATTAATTCCGTCATTGGAATTAAACAAAGAACCATGCAATGCATGCATGTTGAATAAAATAACTAGGAATCCTTTTCCTAGTATAAAAAGAAATTCAAATTTACTTGAATTAGTGCACAGTGACTTGTGTTATTTTCATAGCACCCCTTCGCTGGGAAATAAGAAATATGTTATCACTTTCATTGATGACTATTCAAGGTACTGCTATGTGTACCTCCTACACTCTAAGGATGAAGCCTTAGAAAAATTTAAAATGTTTAAATTGGAGGTGGAATTGCAAACTAGTCAGTTAGTAAAAATTTTACGTACTGACAGGGGTGGTGAGTATTATGACCCAACATTTTTCCAATCTGTGGGTATCATTCATGAGACCACAGCACCCTACACACCACAACAAAATGGTGCAGCAGAAAGGAAAAATAGAGTTCTCAAGGAAATGGTAAACTGCATGTTATCAGTTTCCGGTCTGAGTGAAGGTTTCTGGGGAGAAGCCATGTTGACTGCGTGTTATGTACTCAACAGAGTTCCAAATAAAAGAAATAGGGTAACACCCTATGAACTTTGGCACAACAGAAAACCCCATTTGAATTATTTGAAAATATAGGGATGTAGGGTCGTGGTACGGTTGCCCAATCCTAAACGAAAGGCTCTGGGAGAAAAAAGGCATTGATTTTATTTTTATAGGATATGCAGTACACAGTAAAGCATATCGGTTCTATGTTATAGAACCAAATGACTTTGTTTCGGTTCATACCGTAATAGAGTCCCGGGATGCTATTTTTGATGAAAATCGATTCTCATCAATAAATAGAACCAATGATTTAATTCCTAGTTCTAGTGGGTCCAAAGTTGATGATCAAATTCATGATCATGCAGTTTTAAAGGAACCTGAACTTAGAAAAAGTAAAAGACCAAGAAAGGTAAAAACATTTGGTCTAGATTTCCAAATGTATTTAGTTGAAGGATCAAGGGAGACACTAAAAATCTATATTTTAATATAGAAGATGATCCTAAGACTTTTGAGGAAGCTGTAAATTCTCATGATGTTGCTTTCTGGAAAGAAGCAATTAATGATGAGATTGATTCCATAATGGGAAATAATATGTGGATTTTGACTAATCCACCAAATGGCTGTAAACCCATAGGCTGTAAGTGGATTTTCAAAAAGAAAATGAAAGTTGATGGTTCAATTGACAAATTTAAGGCCAGGCTTGTCGCACAAGGCTTTAAACAAAAAGAAGGAGTTGACTTCTTTGACACTTATGCGCCAGTAGCAAGGATTGCTACTATTAGATTGTTAATTGCCATTTCGGCTATTCACAATCCAGTAATTCATCAAATGGATGTTAAGACTGCATTCTTAAATGGTGAATTAGAGGAGGAGGTTTACATGAAGCAACCAGAAGGTTTCGTGGTTGTAGGGCAAGAGCATAAAGTTTGCAAATTAATTAAGTCACTTTATGGCTTAAAACAGGCCCATAAGCAATGACATGATCGGTTTGATCAAGTGGTGCTAGCTAATGGGTACAGAATAAATCAGTCTGATAAATGGATCTATAGTAAATTTAATAACCAAAGACAAGGGGTTATTATTTGCTTATATGTAGATGACATGTTGATTTTTGGAACTAGTCTGGAAAAACTTAAAGGAAACTAAAGAATTTCTTAATTAGTTCTAGTTTTTCCATAAGATTTAGGAGAAGCAGAAGTTATTCTTGGAATAAAAATAACTAAAGTACAGGATGGTGTTAGATTAACACAATCTCATTATATTGAGAAAGTGTTAAAAAGATTTAATCACTTGACTGGTTCTCCAGTTTCTACTCCTATGGATCCTTCATTGAAATTAATTCCAAATGAAGGTGATCCGGTTTCTCAGTTGGAGTATTCTAAAGTGATAGGATGCCTAATGTATGCAATGACAAAAACTCGTCCCGATATCGCATTTGCAGTAGGGAGGATGAGTAGATACACTAGTAATCCTAGTGCAATGCATTGGATGACATTAAAAAGAATATTGAAATATTTGAATAAAACCATTGATTATGGTTTGGTATATTCAAAAGATATTTCCATCCTAGAAGGATATTCTGATGCTAGTTGGACATCAAATCAGGAAGATTATTCCTCAACTAGTGGATGAGTATTTTTGCTTGGAGGAGGTGCAATTTCCTGGGCTTCTAAAAAGTAAAGTTGTATTTCTGATTCAACTATGGCATATGGATTTATTGCATTAGCTTCTGCATGTAAAGAAGCTGAGTGGCTAAGGAATTTAATTATGGAAATTCCATTTTGGCCGAAACCGATGTCACCGATTTTGGTACATTGTGACAGCGCTACTACATTGGCCAAAACATATAACAATGTTTATAATGCAAGTCAAGGCACATGGGCATGTGACATAGCTATGTACGGGAGCTCTTAATTAATGGTGTTGTAGCACTTGACTTTGTACGGTCCCGATTCAATTTATTAGCGGATCCGTTTACTAAAGCCTTGGCAAGGGACATGGTGTTAAAAACATTGGAAGGGATAGGTTTAAAACCCGCATCTAGTCGAGAGGTGAAGGAAAGCTCAACTCA
This sequence comes from Ipomoea batatas, assembly GCA_002525835.2. Lineage (NCBI taxonomy): Eukaryota > Viridiplantae > Streptophyta > Magnoliopsida > Solanales > Convolvulaceae > Ipomoea > Ipomoea batatas. The sequence continues at coordinate 22,019,089 of CM008333.1, read as the reverse complement.
CGCCTAAGTTATAACGTTAGGTCTTGAGTTCAATGTTGATGAGTACTTCATTAATTGGCTGCAAGTACTAAATAAAAGGTATCCCTAAAGTCAGTACTTGGTCTGCATTGTTGAAGGGATGAGATATACTCTTAACTAATCTTTTGAGAAAATGCTTGGTGTAGGGCATGAATTAAAGGATTAGCCTATGTGAACATGAGGTGTGGCCGCTTCAAAGAGCTTTGGGTTTGTCTTGGATATGTTCATGAAAGGATACAGACACATGGCCTTTAATAGTGTCAAGTTTATTGAGTTGTTGTGACTGTAAAACTTGTGTGTATTTTACCTACATTTTTTCAAAGTGATTGCGTGATTCAAGGTTCGTCCATCACTGCAATCCGAATTGATGTATCGCGTATTATACTATGTGAAAGTTCAATCTCTAAGATACTTTCATTATGCATGAGTTTTGGATTTATCTTGGTACAATATTAATTGTTACTATATAAATAGAGGAGGATTGTTGGATATTTATATAGTAATGGAGATTAATGTTTCAGATGTCTACCATGCAAGCTTAAATAATATTTGGAGTTGTGGAGTAATAAATATTATTTAGTTTGGTAGAGATGATTTTGGGATGCTCAAGAGGTCATCGAGAGGTCTCGAGAGATGCGCGAGAGGTTGTGTGAGAGGTGCGAGAGTTCGGTCCGTGGAAGTTCAAAGAGCTTTGCGAATTATGTCTCGCGGGAGCTCTTGGTGTTCAAACATGGCATGGATTTTCCATGATGTGCATAAGCAGCAATGTCTCGCACACATATATGGGTATGTTGCTTTATGTCTTGCACGTCTCGAATTTGAAAATATAGGCATTTACCTCTCGAAGGCATGAATCTCTATTTTGGTAAAGTTTAGTTACTTTGCACGTGAGTATCTATATTTAATATTTCATGTTTTGCATGCAGGCATGCACTTGAGATATTAAGATACTAAAATATATGGGTAATTAATTGAATTACTATTCATGCAAAGTTGCAGTATTTACGTGAAAGGTCACCTCTCGAATGAGGAAGTTCTGTCCAGTTATTATGCATGTGGCTATGGACTTATTATTTCTTAATTACATGTACACATGTATTTGAAATATTTAAGTTGTGGATATAATTGTTTGAATTATATTCCATGCATAAGGTTCAGAATGCTACGTAAATAAATCCCAAGTCAGTTATATCAATGTATATCTTTGGAAGTCAGTTTTAAAACTGGTATAAACTTCCAGTAACTGCTCCTAACAGTTAGAATTTGTCTCTATAAATTCTAGGAGTGTCATCTGATCAAATATGCAATATTTTTGCATGATATCTTGATATATCACAGTACAATAACTCTACAGGAAGTTCTTATCAAAGCAACCTAAGAACTTTATTTTCATCTTCTTGTATCCCATAAGATTTAATCTTGATACCTCGTTGCTTTAATAGAGGAAAGATTTAAAGCTTATAGGAAAGTGATATCGCGCCTGAAGATCTCATTTTCTCTCATATTTTCTCCTCTTGTCCGAACAATTTTTCCAACAATACTAATGACGAAATATTGGCTAAACTCGATTCACAAATCATAACCATGATGAATAATAGAAAATTAGCACAATCCCTCTTGGCAAAACAATGCTGACATATTAATGTTGGACACAAAGTGACGATTCTGAGAAATATAATGCCTACATTCTCTCCATATATTTTTTCTACATTAGTTATTCTAACAGTAGTGTTGGTCTGTCTTTGACTACCAAACTTCAAAAGTAATAAAATCAACATTGGTCTCGTCTGTGAGGAACTGATACGAAAAGCTTCAATTCGTACTTTCCTCTAAACTTCAGAAAACATAGTGATGACACCACAAAATACGCAGATTGATCAACCATTTAGAGATTTGCGAGAAACTCTCAACCAACCCTTTTCTCATGTTCTGTCAATTCAGCCAGCTCTCTCACTGGAAGCCGACTCAATGAACGCTCGAGAAGGGGAAAGAACTCATTCGAATACACACCCACCGGTCATCGGCGTCCAACCGAGCCAACCCAAGACGAAAAGTCATACTCAACCCACGGTGACGAGTCAAAGCTGCCCGAACAACTGCCCCTCGTGCAAGAGGACTTCACACAGGGGAACGACATAGAGAAGGAATTCCGCAGGATATGGTAGAAAGCTGTGGTGAAACCCCGGATCCCAATTGGGAGAACCGAGACCGAAAGGTAGCAGAAGTCGCTAGGAAACTAAGAGACATCCGAAAGAAAATCGAAGGAGGAATCGACCGACCAACCACCAGATCCCTACTATCCACCAGTCCGTTCACTTTAGAGATACAAGAATATCGTGCACCTAGGGACTTTAAATGCCCAGCGGTGCCCACATACGGCAGAACGGAATATCCTAGTGATCACCTAATCAGCTTTCAAGCAAAAATGATGGTAATGGGAGAAGAGGACCCAATGTACTGCCGAGACTTTTTCTCAACGACACAGGGAGGAGTCGCATAACGATGGTTCTTATTATCATTACCTCTACGATCTATTGACTACTTTGAGACCTTAGGTGAACGATTTCTAACATACTTCGCGAGGAGCAAGAAATCCAAAAGGCATTTCATGACTTTGACTGCCATACAACAAGGAGAAGATGAAACCCTAAAAGAATTCTTGAGAATATGGCAAAAGAAAGTACAAACGGTGGAGGATCTAGATGACTGGACAACCTTAACACTCTTCATGGAAGCCCTATGATTAGGAGACCTATTCACCAGCCTGCGAAGGGATACTCCCGAGACATACGCCCATGCTATCCAGCGAGCCAACAAATATGCAGAGACGGAAGAAGCCTTACGACGAAAGCAAAAGTGGGAAGCAAAGTGACATCGTGATGAGCCAGGAATCCATCCAATGGACAAACGTCAAAAGGAGGAAGTAGACCAAGTACCCATAGAAACCCCGTCATGAAGTGGGCCCCATACTTAGGACCCATGAAGTGTATGAGATACAACCACCCTACCCCACGTCTGTAGGGTACCTGCTGCTGCCACCTCCCTTACAACCAAATGACCAACCACATCGCGTCCAACCATCCGATAAGGGCCTAAATATTGCCGTTATCACAAGCGTTTGGGACACACCACTGAAGAATGCATAACTCTGCGAAAAGAAATCAAAGACATCATCTAAAGAAGGCGACCAACTACTCTTCCCAACCAATGGCTACGGCAACCCGGGCACCCAAGTAGGGACCCCATCCCTACTTATCGAAGAATAGAGCCCACGTTGGAAGGTCTTAATAGGCGAGATAATGAGTGTGAAGAACAGGAAGAGCGAAACTAGAAACACAAGCCCGTAATCCACTAGAGACTATATAAAAAGACCAATTGAGTGCGTCTAGAATTTAAAATGGCACAAGAGATTTTACTTATAGTTAGAAAGATAAATTCGTATAGTTAGTTATCGTGTACTTTCGTCCATCATAGTTAGTGTTGTACACGCCCGATTGCGTCGAGGAAAGTCGAAATCGGCCTTCTCCACGGCCGGCCGCCTAGCCTGCCTAGGCAGCCGGCCGGCTAGGCGTTTTTTTTTTTAATAAATAATTTTAGATCTTAAATATTTAAACTATTAATGTTATAATGTATTAAGTTATTAACTATAATACTCTAATTGTCTAATAAGTAATAATTAATAACTTAATAACATAACAAGTAATAAGTAATAACTAAATTAAACTAATAAGTACGGAGTAATATACTATAAATTAATAAATAAAAACTTAATAAGTAATAACTATTAAGTATTAACTTATTAATAAAAACTATATAATTATTAACAGTTAAAATATTTTTAAAATTTTTTTTAAAAACATTAAAATAACTATAAAAAATTTTTTTAAAAAAAAATCGGGCGCCTAGCGATTTTTACAACCTTGATTATAGTACGATAATAAAGTTATTAGTTCGAGTTATCAGTGAGCCATTCTCGCACCTTTCATGGATCATTCGGTCTTCACATCGCCCGACCGGCGACTGAAGATCTTCAGGAACATAGTTCACACAATTTGCATCCGAACGCTAGCAAAGTAATAATCAAGCTAAGTTACGGTAGAACAAACGGTGATGACGACCGAATGAAAGTAAAAACCTGACAAGGTCAGGCGTTGAAGGGTATTGGGTATGATCGGGAGTTATGGGTAAGAAGTCTAGGGTAGAGTATAGGGGTTATAGGGGAATAGTCTAGTAAATAAAATGGTCTAAGGCAGAGTCTAAGAATTAACGGGGTAGTTAGGAAAACGAGGCATAGAAATCAGTCTATACGATCCAAAATTTCCATTAGCCAGTGGAAGACACGTATACCCATCACAATGTGAAAAAACGTATACCCACTAGGTAGTGGAAGACACATATACCCACTATGAGGTGGAAGACATGCATACCCACCAGCTAGTGGAAGACACGTATAACACAACAATGTGGAAGAAACGTATACCCACTAGACAGTGGAAGACTCGTATTTTCACCGCTTAAAATTGAGAACTCGACACGTTCTTAAAAAATTATAATAATAAATAAATAAAATAAAAAAAAGGGTTAAAACAAAACAGGGCAAAAAAATATAATAATAATAGAAAAAAGAATAATAAAATAAAAACCAGCCTAGTCGGTTAAGAACGGCTGATCTGATTCCAGTCGGCCTTGAAGTCACCTAGTCGGCCTTGAAGTCACCTAGTCGGATGACCGACTGGTTCTAGCCCAGTCGGCCTTAGTAGACTGGCTTGCGTCCGATCGAAAAAAATAAAAATAAAAACAAAAAAACAAAAAACAAAAGACTAAACTAAACGAAATTATTACTATTAGAAATGATCCTTTTTGCTTGTAGATTAATTCGGTCCGAGATAAAAGGAAGACTCAACCAAAGCAGAAAATCAATTGGAGAATATCTACTAATATAGCCAAGACATCGATACTCAATACAGAGCTATTGAAGAGTTCGATAATGATTAGACATAGTATTTGTAATATAAGTAGGATTAGGGCTTATTATTTATAATGTAACAAGGACACTCAATATGATGTTGTCTAAGACTCTTATTCTTTATAAGGCTCTAGGCCCAAAATATGTATAAATAGACTCTCCATACATGGAGGGAGGGACAAGCAATTTTGAGCAATACAATACCTACATTCTCTCCATATATTTTTTCTACATTATTCCCAGTTCTTATACCGTGGACCGCGGTCCACAATGCATTGTGGACCAAGGGCATAAAACGACATCGTTTCAGTAAGTGGAATAAACGACTCCCATAAATCTCCGTAATTGATACTACAGCTCATATCAAATGATATTGCAGTTGTGTTGAACTGATAGTAGTTGTGTTCGTAATTGATACTATAGTTCATCTCAAATGATACTACAGTTGTGTTGAACTGATACTGCAGTTGTCGGAGGCTGTTTCATCTGTCTGGAACTGCAATTGTGTTGAACTGATACTGTAGTTATGTTGAAAGGGAACTACAGTTGCGCGAATTGGAGACAGTTTCATCCATATGCTTTCATTAATCAAAATAACGTCGTTTTGTCACTTGGACCACAATGCTTGGTGGACCTCGGTCCACAGTAAAATTTGTGCATTATTCCTATATTCTCGCTATTCAAACGGTATTGTTGGCCTGCCTTTGACTACCCAAAAGTCATAAAATCAACAAATCTCATGGAAGAGGTCATAAGTTATGCACTCCAAATTCACAAATATTATAAAATGTATAATAATTTATAAAATGTATAATACTCGATCTTGTCTGCACTAAAAGCTGAATCCGACGCAACTACTGAAGTGTGATGAGTAAAATGGTGATAGTAAAAAGATG
>CM008333.1:21945809-21958023 GCA_002525835.2 Ipomoea batatas | reverse complement strand
GTATGAACTAATCTTAAAAATTATAAATATTTTTTTTTACTTTATATATTTTCAAATATATGTTCTTACTTTATATTTTATTTAAATATATTGATTTCATTATTTTATATTAATATATAAACAAACCTATTTAAATTTAAAATTATTTAAATTGTATGAAGATGTCCTTTTTAGTCTTTTTACATTTATCAACTTATTAAAAAGCTAATTTTACCAAACACTTTTAAGCATAACAGCTATTCAGATTTCAGCTTCAAGCTTATAGCTTTTCAGTTTTCAGCTACTTTTCAGCTTTCAGCTACCTTTTCAGCTAGGTTTGCCAAACATAGCCTAAATCAGGAAAAAATGGGTCTAAGATTTTTTTTTATTTTTTGGTTCTAATAATGGGGGACATGTAGGGAGGGTAACTATAGACCCTATAGTATATGATTATAGTTGAGAGTTTTCCATTTTAGTGATTTTACCAAACCGTTTTCCTTAACACTTTCCATTTTTTTTTTAAAAAACAAGGCAATTGGTGTGGCGAACTGGCGATACTACAGCTCTAAAACATATTAGCAGACATTATCATTTATAAGTTAGAACCAATGAATCGTTGGAGAAGGCAAGATAAGAGGATTGCATTATCCTCAATTTGGACTAGTCTATACCAACCACGTGGCACCTACCCATAAACTATTTTGAAGATGACTTTCATCCCTTGTTTCCCTCCCTTTTCTAATGGAATTTCTCTCACGCCATTACTGACCGCTACAGCTTCCATTACTACTGGGTTTGATGATTTTGCGCAAGAGAATTGAAGTATATGGAAAGAATAGGGGATTGGGATTTTTTACCTGAAGGCGAATAATCCCAGAGTGGAACGGCGGAGGGTCGGAGTTGATGAGGTTGGAAATGGCGGCGTTGAGGCTTTCCACCGCCAATGCCAGGCTCGAGACCGCCGGAAAAGTTCGAGTTTCGACGGTTCCGATGGGGGCTCTTGGGTCACCTTGGCAACCATTCATGGATAGAGAACATGCTTGATGATGATGATATCTCTATCATATTAAAACCACCCAGAAAAAAAAAACATACTTTATCTATCCAACCAAGCTAAGGCACCCACCATAAAATTTAAAATAGAAGGTGAATTGAATTACTTGAATGGAGAAGCGAGCAGATTGTTTGGGGAAGAGAGATGGAGATGGCAGAGAGCAATTCAAGGATTCTGGGTCAATGAATTGTGCAACACAATGCCTAATAGCAACAGCCATGGAGCTTCGCTTCACGAAGAGGCGGCGGCGGTTAATTAGTTGGCTTCTGATTGGCTCTCAGTTAAATAACCATGGTGGTCGACTGGTGGTTGACGGGTGATTGAGTATTCGTTGTACCAATCAATGAAGTAAATGGAAAAACATAGACGAGACTGATAATACTGTTCTCATTTGTGTCGTTGACAAACGTTATCTCTTGGATCTTCCCCACTGGGCTTGATTTTAAAACATTTTTCTTAAAAGGAAATAATCCAAGTATTTTAATTTAATATATTACCTATATACTTTACATGTATGTAAGTAATGCAAATGTATTATAATGTTGGGGGAATTGAATTACCATTGGGTCTAATATCACGTCATGGTCTAGTGTGCATTTTGTGTTCATGTGATGTGTGTGCATTCTAGAAAAGATTCTCATACAATCCTGAATATATATATGGATCCAAGTCAATCGTCTATCATGGTTCATCAATAGGTAAAAAGAAATACATGATCAATTTTATAATTACGGTGAACTTTAAAGTTTGTAATATTTATAAAGCTAATACCGTCATTTTTCCCTTTATTTTTAGCAACCTTCAACCATTAATCTACCTAAATTGATGGATCAAATAAGTCTTCATTTTTTACATTGGAGTGAGTATATTCTCACATGAATCCCAATATGTGTGTGTGTGTTAATATTAGAGACATCAATATTGGGTATTTATTTTTGCGCATCGCGTATATAAAATCTAGTCTAGAAATACAAGGTGTCAATTAAAAGAGCTGAAAAATATGGGTTGAGAATACATTTCTTGCAAATTTAAAGAATACTAGTACATAAATATCAGCAAACAATATGCATAGAAAACTAAAATTTCGTCCTCTTGCCTAATGGGTCGTAGACTCGTAGAGTCTCCGTGATTTATCCTTTCACAATTTTGTCAATCCTAAATATGGATTCCTTGGACGAGAAATTTTGCATTTTGTGGACAAAAATATAATAGGATTATTATTATTATTTTGGTTCAGGATAAAAAATATTCTCATATTAGTCTATACATACAAAAAGTTTAATTTTCCAAAAAGTACTCAATAAATGATTCTTAGGTAAATGACCAACCACCGTAGCCTCGTTGATGAAATAGTTTTTACGGTAAGTAGATATGTGTAAGATAGTATCCTTATACAAGATATCATTCTCAAAGAAGAGGCATTAGGAGTTGGAGTTCTAAGGTTTCAAGCACAATATAGCATGATTGCCATTTGGAAATCTAGCCAATCGATCACAAATGGTAGTTTGAATATAGAATTGCAATATAATAACAAAGCAACAAGGTAATGAACACAAAGGTATTAAAGTGGATTTGGATAGATGCAATGCATAGGCTTAGACAAAATGACCAATAAGGGAGCAAGGACAACAATTAATTGACAATAGGATTGGTGTGCGATAACTAGAAGGAAACCTTTCTCAATGACATTCCACGCTCATCTTAGAATAATCAAGGTCATTTTCATTGTTGGGTTGAACTTCCCTCTTATGTAGCAAATAGTTCATGTTTTGACCAAACACTTTTAATTTGTATCTACTATATTTTTTGTTGGACCTCCATTCATCTTGCAATTATTATAACGTAGACCACGGTCCACAATGCATTATGGACCAAGGTCACAAAACGACGTCATTTTAATAAGTGAGAGAAACGGCTCCCGTAAATCTCTGTAACTGATACTACAATTCATCTCAAATGATACTACAGTTGTGTTGAATTGATACTGCAGTTGTGTTGAACTGATACTGCAGTTGTCGGAGGCCGTTTCATCCTCTGGGACTACAGTTGTGTTGAACTGATACTGCAGTTGTGTTGAAAGAAGCTGCAGTTGCGTGGAAAAGAGACAATTTCATTCGCCTGTTTTCATTAATCAAATGCGTGGTCCATAGTAAAATTTGCGTATTAGCACATACCCAAATTAACCACAAGTTCACTTTAAAATATGTCCAAAAATACGTTGCATTTTACGCTCATCACTCATCTATCCGACCAGAGGCCAACACCTTCAACGCTTCAATCGCCTCTATTCTCACTCTACGTACGTCCATCTTCAATCAAACTCTAAGAGAATGCACGAAAAACAATGAAAACTTCAACCAAACTTTGTATCTTTGCATTGACTTCTGATCCAACAGGAAATCAAACAACAACATTAGCAAATTTGCTTACATTGAATTACACATTAAATTAAAAATAAATCATAATTACTATAATATAATACAGTAATATTTATCAAACTGATACAAATGACGATATATATCTGAATTTTGTGTGTATGTATATATATATTTCTTCACATACTAATAGATGAACATTTGGCATATGATTCAATTAAGTGCTTTCAACTTGGTGGCATTCAAATCCTCATCCTCCCCTCCAAAAGTTTCTCGGCAATCATGGTTGATGGTATCACCCAAAATATCACCGGCATGCCACGTACTGATAATGTCTTTTAGATTATGCCTAAGTTTCTCCTCACAAAACTTGGCATACTCTACTACGTCACCGGAATTCTTGGAGAACTTGACGACCGCAACTTCCGGCGCCACCTTGAACACCTCAGCCGTCACCACCAACCGCCATTTCCGGCAGCCCTCCGCCGCCGCCGGCCCTTGTAACCTTAGCGCGGATCCGCTCACTCTCCCAACCTTAAACCCCAATTTTTTGCCCATCACTTGAATCTTCGCCATGATCACCGTGGCCGAGCACTTAGAAGTGAATATGGACTCCATCTTCTTCTTATTTTCGAACAAGCTGGACAGATCGACGGCTGAGATCGACGATATGAACTCGAAAGCGTTCAAAATCGCCGGAGAAGATGGCGTTGATGACTTCATTAGCCCGCCGATTTCTTCTTCTTCATCAACTGATGATATTCCAATGGGTATTTTGAACCCTTTGCTAAACCATGGATCTTGCATTATTCCCTTAATGCTAATCCTTTTTGCCGGATTAGAAACCAATATTTTGGATAGTAAACGCCTTGGTTCCGGTGGAAACCATGGCGGGAACTTATAATCGGCTTTGAAAATTTTTTTGTAGAGTCTGAAAAGATTTTCATCTCGGAATGGAAGAAAACCTCCGAGAAGGACATACAATATCACTCCGCATGACCAAATGTCTGATTTTGTACCATCGTATCCTTTGTTCCTCAATATCTCCGGTGCAATATACGCCGGCGTCCCGCATTGCGTGTAGAGAAGACCGTCGCCGATTAGCCGCTCCAACAACGCTGATAACCCAAAATCCGTTACCTTCAATTCGATTCAAAATGCAAGTAACGAATTGACGGTTAGATAAATAGATCAAGCGCATATCTTAGCCACAAATTGTTAGACTTAGGACACACCTGCCCGTCTTAATTACATATTGTTGAGACTGGAGCTCAAATTATTATGTCTACCATGTGTGTTGTGCCCACCATAAAAAAAAAAAAAAATTTAATATACTAAAATACATTATTTGTATAACAGTATTTTATAATATATAAAATAATGTACTTTATCTACAAAAATAATGACTTTTTATTTATGATCCACACAGTTGTGACTTAGTGCAGAAGTTATAACCCACACAAAGGCATAACTTTTATTCTCTAATATACCGCCATATTTTTCAAAGGTACTGGACTTGACCGCCTCCATCCAATAATCCCTCAATTGTTATATCATGGAACATGGTTCATATTGCATTTTAAACTTTAATACAAAAATTGTGTACCTTCAACTAACACATTTTGTACCTACAGTTAACCGTTTTTATACATATAAACAAATAATTTGATAATTATTGACACACAATATAATAGTTACAAGTACAGAAACTATCAGATACAGAAGTATCAACTACAAATACAGAATCTAAAAGTTATTTTTAGACAAGGGTCTACAATGCAAGATAGACCTTGGTCCATGGTATAATTTGCCATAATCCCCTAGCCAAATTATTGTGTGGACCATGAATATAAGGTACATTTTTAATATACTAAATGTATACTTTTATCAAATAATGTACATTACATACACAAATAATGTACTTTTAATATATTAAAAATGTACTTTTTATTTATGATTCACACAAGTAAGTAGACCATGGTCCATGTAATAATGATTGAGTGAGCCACCAATTGTCGGACTTGGCTCTTCCGCCTCCGCCAACAACATTTATTAAGGATAAAATATTGATTTTCATAAAAAAAGTATTATTATAAATTATGACATATATATAAAATAAATTTTACCTTCAAGTTTCCGTTGTGATCTAGGAGGAGGTTTTCCGGCTTGAGGTCACGGTGGCAGACACCACAGCTGTGACAAAACTCGACGGCGCTGATGAGCTGTTGGAAGTACTTCCTGGCGGCGTCTTCCTTGAGCCGCCCTTTGGCCACCTTGGCGAACAGCTCACCGCCATTCACGTACTCCATCACAATGAAGATCTTTGTCTTAGTTGCCAACACCTCTCTCAGCTCCACAACGTTGGGGTGTCGAACGAGGCGCATCACCGAGATTTCCCGCTCGATTTGCTCCATCATCGCCTCCGTCTTCACCTCCTCCTTCTTTATCACCTTAACGGCCACCCTCTCGCCGGTGGCCGTGTTGGTTGCGCAGTAGACTTTAGCAAACGTGCCCTTCCCTAGTAGCTTTCCGGTTTCGTATTTCCCAAACAGCATTTTCTTCTCCATATAATATGTCCTATACTTTTGCAATAATCCTCGAAAAACAAAAGGGAATTCAAGGATATGCAAAGAGGTGTGGTGAGGTGAATATTTATAGAGATAAATTTTATGAAATTGGATTATTATTTGGATAATGGAATGGCAAGAAAATGACGTTTTCATTTATTTTAATTATAAAATAGTTTTTTTTTTTGGAAAATTGTATTTTTGTCCTCCATTTATATACGAGTCACACTTGTGTGAGACCGACTCACGGATCCTTATTCTTTAGACGGGTCGGGTCGGTCAAACCAACATACACATGTCATACTTATATATGCAAATGACATTCTTATATGGTCAAATATAATACTAATAAAAACTACAATTTTTGTTACTTACAAGAGAAAAAGTATTACGTTTTTTTTCCATAATAAGTAATATTGACAAGTGTCCTTACTTATAAGGGAAAATATAATACTTTTGAGGAAAAATGTAATACTTTTAAATCGAAATGTAAAAGTATTGTTTTTTCCTTTAAAAGTATTACATTTACCCTTATAAGTAACAAAAAATTTATTCATGATTAGTATTACATTTGAGTATATAAGTATAATATTTGTGCGTATAAGTATTACATTTTAATCTTGACCCGATTCCACCGATCCGTCTCACGGTGAGACAGTCTCACACAAGTTTTTGCCCGATTTAGTGTTTCAGAAAATATTTTTGTCACCCAACATACTACATATTATTTTTTCTTATGTTTAAAATAGGAACGATTTTGTAAAATAATTAATGTGCGCGTGATATATAGCATAGGACATGGACTACGCAATGCTGATGTGTCCATTTAGGAAGTCAAAATGCCGTTTGGATTGATCTTTTCTTTCATTGAGAAATAGCTTAGTGCGTCACCTGTAATTCTGCCTGAAAAGGTCTTCATTCTTTAATAGCAAATGAATTGAGCCTCACTTGTATTAGTTGTATAGTATTAACTATTAAATAAGAGAATTTTAACAATATAAAAAACTTCTTGGGTGGACCGAAAGGCCAGACAAATCCTACCTAACCAAGTTAAACTCTAACTGGTTGATGCACAAGAGCACAGTGAATGGGGCAAATTATACCATATGGGTCAGATACAAACTGATATTTAAATTATACGTATTCGTTAACGTATTATGCGTTTGCATTTAAGTTATGTGTCTGCCATTAATATATTATGTGTGTTGTCAACGGTCTATTCGTCCCTAAAATGGTATAGAAAGTGACTATTTTGTAATACAAATATATGCATGGACTGACCAATTGAGTATATTCAATTCGTGTCGTTTTTTCACGTCCGGAATATCAAATCTTGTGGGGGATTGTTAGAATTTTTAGCATAAAATGACATAAAAAGGGTTATTTTGTGGTATAGATATATGTGGGGTCCACTTCCGATTTTGATTGGGTCAAAGTGGATTCGAGTTCTTCGTTGTGAGACGAAGAGATTAATATATTGTACGCTCAAAACGGATAATGGATAAATGAGAAATTGATTTTCAAAGTAGAACCATTTGAATTGAAAAATGAAGGTCGAAAGAGTTTGTAAAAGCACTTATCCCATATTGGTATGTGAGGTGCGTTTGTACCACTATATACACAAGAGCTTTTAACTAGAGGCATGTTGAATTGTATAGCATATAGGTTTTCTCTCGCGAGCAGGCTTCGGACTCCTAACTGTATACAAAGTAATGAAATATTCTAATATGCATAATTTCCTTATACTAATATTTAGTCAATTATCCACTATTTACATATTATTCATTCCTTTTAGACCATCCACTAATTAAACCACCAATTATTTCTGACCTCAAGGTGTACGTAAAGAGGTATAAAATAGAACCATATATATCCGTATCCAACCACCATATATATCCGTATCCTGGTTGGTGGTCCATTAGTAGAAAAAATGATGCTTTTGGATGACCTACTCTCTTGGCCTGACTTGTCTTGTAATACTTCAATGACCTCTACTGATGGATAATCTTGTGAAAGTCCTCTACTGATGGATAATCTTGTGAAAGTGTGTGAAAGTGTTACATGCTCCTCTAGTACGAGATCCAGGTCTAAATCATTCTCGCACTTTGTGTTGGAATATTCAATGGGATGCTTTAGGTGCCCAACTTCATGTTGTTAACGTTCATTTGGAGTGAGCGGGGGAAGTTTTTCATACTCAGCCACATACGCTGCCACAGTAACAACTTGATGTAATATAATTTAGGAAATTGAATTGTAAAGTCCTTAAAATAAACCGGACCAAAACGAAACTTGATCTGCTCAAGAAAATCATCCCATGAACGCAACAACTCATTACTTTTCATTCAATGGAACCATTCAAAGGCTTCTCCATGAATCATAAATGAAACACAAGAAAGACGTTGTTCAATTCATGAGACACATTATGATATTCAAAAAATTCTTGTGACTAAAAAATCCAAACATGAGGATCCTTGCCATCAAATTTTGAAAGATCATTCTTCAAAAGAAATTGATGCCGAGAAACATGGGGATCAAATTGCTTAGGGAGCGGAAAATGGACATAGCTAGGGTGATTTGTGTGGTGGTGGGACGTGTAGTGTGTCTGAAGGGAATTAACAGTTTAGGTTAGTTAAAGTATCCATGGAATGTTGAAGAGCTTTCAAAACTTGAAGGTGATAATGATTGTGGTCATGAAGTTGTTGGCAAAATTAGGACTAAGGATTCTATATATGGTTGGGGAGTTGAATGATTTTGTGGGGAGATGTTAATGACCATGGAAAATAGAGATAATGAAACTTAAAAACAATAACTCTTTAGATTTTTTATTTTTTTTTTCCTTTTATCTATAGTTTTTCTTCTTTTTGGGTTGATATGCGATGGAAAAAATGGATAAAAATAATGAGAGAAATTTAAATACTTGTGGATTTCTGGGTGATTTTTTTTGGGGATTTTCAAGGGATGTAGCAAAACAAAAAGAAGGAAATAAATAAATAAATAAAAATAAAGGATAAAAGATACTCTCGGAAGATCGCTCAACAAGAGCACCAGTTGTTACAATCCTAAATAGGACCGCAGATGGAAAACCTTTCGTGTAGGTTTCTGTCTCCTTGTCATATTCGAGTCATGACAAACTTCCGAGAAGAACATACAACATTACTCCACACGACCAAATGTAAAATTTTTTATGGTCCACAACATATGGGTAATTTCGTACTTTGCTACCATTTCATAAAATGTAAAAAAAAATAATACTAATTTTAGATGATAAAGTTTTACATTAATCATGTTGAATTGTATAACAGATCTAATAAATTTAAATTTTTATGAAATAAAGATGTATAAAATTATGTGTCATCTTCAACTTAGCAAATTTAAAACATTTGCATGTTAGGAAAAAATAAACAAATTTTGAAATTTAGCTAATGTGATGCTCTCAATAAAATTTGAGTTAATTCCATTTTTGGTCCTAGATTTATGGGTGACATTCCACTTTTAGTCCTCTTTTATCAAAACATCCACATTTGGTCCTAGTATTATTGTGGCAGGACCATTTTTGGTCCTTCGTCAACAAAATTGTTGAAATGTCGTTAAATACAACGGTTTTTTGATCATTTTTATACAAAGTAAGTTGACCCCGCTATATTTTTATGTTGATTTTTTTTTGAAAAAATCTGTAATTAAAGACCGAAATACATTTGTATTTAACGACATTTCAGCAATTTTATTGACGGAGGACCAAAAATGGTCATGCCACAATAATAGTAGGACCAAATGTGAATGTTTTGATAAACGAGGACTAAAAGTGGAATGCCATCTATAAATCTAGGACCAAAAATGGAATTAACTCAAAATTTTATTATCATATCTCATAAAGTTATTTTGAACTCTAATTAAAGAATATTTAAAAATCATACGTGCCAAAGACCTTGTGGTCAAGTGGTACCTGGTGTCCCGATTAACACTCTCACATGGATAATGGGAGTGGTTTCGAGTACTATATTGTAACAGAGTAAAAAAAAAATCATACATTTTATTTAGTGGGGCCAGTAGGCCCCACCAATCACACTACTGTTAGTATCACATCTTTTTACGCTTCCAAATCCGACGCAAGGTGTTATCAGTTTTATCTTTTATTTAGAACTTTCTTGGCATTCTTTTTCTTTCACAATCAACTCCTCTCTTTACTTTACTCACCAATATTCACTTTCCTTTATCTATTTTTTTTATTTACTTTAATCCCACACTACTTCTCGATCGCAGGCCCACATTAGTTTTCATTTTGACAATTTTTGGATACCAGATCTCCACGTACGCCTATACTTCAAGTAGTCATTTTCAATCTGTTTTTGACATCTTCTTTTCTCCAACCATCGTTTTCAGAGTTTACACTCCTAAGGTAGTCCTCGCTTTCTATTCTCTCTCATTTTAGAAATAGGTGTTCTTACTTGTTTTACTATATTCGATTGATATAAGTTGTTAAATTTTTTCTTAAATTGCTATGCTACTTACTCATCTATTTAGTGATTTGCCATGAATCTAGTATGTCTAACGATTATAGAATTGAATTTTTAAATGCTATTCATTTTAGTAATTTCTTTCCCTTGCAACAGATTGCATTGATTCTTGCTTGCGCAACTAACATTGCTACAAATTTTAGAATTCTGAAAGACATCTATTTAATAATTTATTCTAATAACGATGTAGATTCGTCACCATGGATAATAGATCTGAACTAATAATCTTCGATTGGTTAGGAATAATTTATCTATATATATGGTATAGATTTAATAGAAAATATGAAATTGAAGTATAAATTAAACTTGTGTGTAGGTAGGATCAATTTATTCCGTGCAACTATGGTTGTGTACTAATTTCTTCATTAATAAATACGTTTACGAATTTTTTTTGGTTGTTACCAATTTAAATTTGTGTGGGTGCATATTTTTGTACAATGCATTGAAATCGTTAAAGACATAAATTTAATTTGAGTAGAAATATAACGAGATGATAAAAATTACAACCTAGATTTTTAAATAAATTTTTATTCAAAAACTATTTTATATCATGCAGTGGATGCGTTGTTTGTTTGTTGTTGTTGATTTTTTAATTTTATTTTTGTTAAAGGAATGTTGTGTGCATATTTACCTAGATAGTTTTTAAACGATTTTCCCAATTATTAATTATATAATTAAAAAAAATAACTCTATAATTTTGTTTACTTCACATTAGTCATTTCATTTGTACATATGTAAGGGTGTCTTTTATTTGTCTCATTTGTTCGTCGTCGACTTCTTCTTCTTCTTCTCCATCTCCTTCTCCTACTTTTTCTTCTTCTTTTTTTCTTTTTAATTTTAAAATTTGCCTAGCTTTACAACATATTGATTTTCTCGTACTTTGCTATAATTTTATAAAATTTAAAAAATAATAATAATACTAATTAGAGGATAAAGTTTTACATTAATCATGTTGAATTTTATAACAGATCTAATAAATTTAAATTTTTATGAAATAAAGCTATATAAAATTATACGTCATTTTCAACTTAGCAAATTTAAAACATTTGAATGTTAGGAAAGAATAAACAAAATTTGAAATTTTGCTAATGTGATGCTGTCAATAAAATTTTATTATCATATCTCATAAAGTTAGTTTGAACTATAATTATAGAATATTTAAAAATCATACGTTTTATTTAGTGGGGCTACTAGGCCCCTCAAATCACACTGTTAGTATCACATCTTTTTACGCTTCTAAATCCGACGCAAGGCGTTATTAGTTTTATCTTTTATCTAGAACTTTCTGGACATTCTTTTTCTTTCACAATCACCTCCTTCTTTACTTTACTCACCGATATTCACTTTCCTTGTCTCAATTATTTTTTATTTTAATCCCACACTACTTCTCGATCGCAGGCCAACATTAGTTTTCGTTTTTGACAATTTTTAGATCCCAGATCTCCACGCCGGCCTATACTTCAAATAGTCATTTTCAATCCGTTTTTGACATCTTCTTTTCTCCAACCACCATTTTCAGAGTTTAAACTCCTAAGGTAGTCCTCACTTTCTATTCTCTCTCATTTTAGAAAAAAAGGTGTTCTTACTTGTTTTACTATATTCGATTGATATAAGTTTTAATGTTAAAATGTTCTTAAATTGCTATGCTACCTACTAACCTATTTAGAGATCTACCGTGGATCTAGTATGTCTAACAATTATAGAATTAATTTTATTAAATTTTTA
>CM008333.1:21914257-21925915 GCA_002525835.2 Ipomoea batatas | reverse complement strand
TCATCAATTACATCATTCTTGAATCCAAACGACAAAACTCATACAATTCCCAGTTGTCTATGAATGTCCCCCGCAAATTATTTTCTGAAAAAAAATAATAAAAAATTAAGCAAACTACCTGGTAGTGCCGAGTGAACTCAGATAAGTGATGGCAGTCCGAGTTGCTCTATTTCTCAACTGTGTGAACGCTTGTAACTGATACATACTGATTTACGAAGAAGAGAGAATTGGAATGCTTCGCTGTGTGAGCTTTGTTTGTATGCTGATGCCGTTGTGCTACAATTGTGCTTCCCCGTACGCATCAAACTCTTACCAGCAAAAGGCCTTATATAAGTTTATGAGATTGAGATAAGATATTATTGAGCAAATAATTTAATTCGGACATTCACTTTGTTTCGAAATGCAATCTAATTAAATATAATAGAATAAATTAAAAAATACAAAGATAATAATAAAGAGAGAAAAACATAGGGAGAGAGAGAGCTTTTTACCATTTAGATTTCACTATAATATACAAAGAGATATATATTTATAAAAGTAAGAAACATAATCGAAAAAGACCTAATAGAAGTAGAGAAGATTTAGAAAATCTCTATAACTAAGGTAATTGAGTCCATATCCATATACACTTCAAGTTATTGTATTTTATTACAAAAGTGAAAAGTAATAATTTTTTTTTGTTTAAATATAATGCATAAAATTCAACAAAGAAAAAATACATTTCAAAATTTAATTTAAAATGAATGACATTTCCGTGCATATTTAAATACAAATTTATTCACCCAAATTTTGATGTCGATTACTTCTAAAATTTTATTTTTCACTTACAATTAAGACCAATATATAGATTCTAAAAAAATATTTATCAAATATAAAAATATTGAACTATACATAAAATATTTTTTTTAAAAAAAGGGCCCCCAATTTTTTGGGGGCCCTGTGCGGTCACTATGGCCCGACATGGCCAGAGCCGGCCCTGATCCTTCTATTTAAGACATGCTGAAATCTAAAATTTTTAAGAGTATTTTCGTCCAATTTGAGCCAGAATAAAGGGATTTAAGTCCTAAGATCGATCTCAATTCACAGTTCTCCTTCCCAAGTTAAGGTAGGATGGGAGAAGAACTGCGATCGATCGTTTGAAGGTAGTCAAGACTAAAAGGTTGACCTTCAAAAGATATCATAATCTCTATCTCTATGTAAATGGTGTATTTTGAATTCAGATTTGATGGATCTGAGCCCACAAAATAATTTGCAGTATTTTGATTTGATTGGATTTTTTACTAAAACAATTTGTCTAAAAAGTAGAAAATCTATTCTGCCAAGCACCTTGTGCTCAAATGGCATGTAGTGGCCTCCCTCAAATGAAAGGTCATAAGTTCGAGCCTCAGTGGACTCTTTGTGCATCAATGGGTTGAGAAAAGTATAGATGAACAGATACTACAATGTAATAGGGTCAGTTGTATTCAAAAAAAATAAGAAAATCTATTCTAATTTGGGTAATCAAATTTCCTAATATAATTCGAGTATGATCATTAAATTTTATTAATTATAGCTAATCATAAGAGCATGATTAATTTGTAATCAGATCGTCAATTAATACAAATTAGTTATTATATGCTTTTTTCAAAAAAAAAAAAGAAGTAACTATATATTTTTTTGGTGAAAGGGAGGGCGGGAGCCTGATGATTAGTGTCGTCTACTAGATGCAATATTCTGAGAATTGCAAAGCAACAACACCCTTAGACCGTTCGGCGGCTAGTTCAGAGTGGTGGTTCCCCAAGGAGTGTCTTGACCTAAGTTGGCTAAGAAGTATGCACATTGATTGCCCTCGCGAAACACATGCATGATTTTGAAGACTTGAAAATGTTCCGTGAGAACCATGCAAATGAGAGTGATTATCGATCAATTCATTCAGCTCCAACAGATTACAGAGTCCTATACAGAGATGAGCTAGAAAGTCTCCTAAACAATTGGAGTTCAGTATTGACTAACTACAGGCTATTAATCACAAATAACATAATATTAAATAACCAACTATAACATAATATGTAACATTATTAACACGCCCCCTCAAGCGCAAGGTTGATAGGCAGCAACATTGAGCTTGGTGCGAAGAGCTTGAAAGCGGCGTGCTGGTAGTGGTTTAGTGAAGATGTCGGCTAACTGATCTTGAGTAGAGACGAAGTTGACGACCAGATCTCCTGATGCTACTTTATCACGGACAAAATGATAGTCGATTTCAACATGTTTTGTTCTGGCATGAAAAACCGGATTAGCTGCCAGATACGTGGCACCTAGATTATCACACCAGAGCGTTGCAGGATGACCAGGATGTAACCGTAGTTCTTTAAGCAAAGAAATGAGCCAAGTGACCTCAGCAGAAGCATCAGCGAGGCCTTTGTACTCAGCCTCGGTGGACGAGCGAGCCACTGTGCGCTGCTTGCGGGATACCCACGAACACAGCATAGCCACTGGTTGATTTTCTGTCAACCGGGCACCCAGCCCAATCAGAATCAGAGTACGCGTGTATAGCAGTACTGGAGGTAGACAGAATCTGTAAGCCAAGATCGAGTGTACCCTTGACATAGCGACAAACCCGCTTGAGTAGGCCCCAGTGTTCGTCAGTCGGAGAGTGCATAAACTGACATAACCGATTAACTAAATAGGAAAGATCGGGGCGAGTGATAGTGAGATACTGTAGTGCACCAACAATACGCCGGTAGTGCGTAGGATTCTCATATTGCTCAACACAGGTTGCAGTCGAGGTAGTCACAGTGGCAGGAGTTGCAAGAGGTTTACAGTCAGACATGCCAGCTCGAGCTAAGATATCGAGCATGTAACGTTTCTGTGACAATATAAAGCCAGTGGTGTCTTTCAAGACTTCAATGCCTAAGAAAAAACACGGTGTGCCCAGGTCACGAATCTTGAACGTGGACGACATCTGTCGTAGCAACGAGTCAATTAGCCTAGAGTCGTTACCTGTAATGATTATATCGTCAACATAGACCAGCAGAAAAACTCTTGAGTCGCCTGTAGTGTAATAAAAAAGGGAGACATCAGTCTTCGAAGCGACAAAGCCAGTGTTGATTAAAAAATCATGAAGCCGCTTGAACCAGGCTCGAGGGGCTTGTTTCAGGCCGTAGAGAGACCGCTGTAAATGACAGACATGACCTGGATGTAACGGATCTTCATACCCAGGAGGTTGTTTCATATAGACTGTTTCTGGGAGATGACCATTTAAAAAAGCGTTGTGGATGTCCAATTGCCGAAGAGTCCAAAACCTAGAAACAGCAAGTGATAACAGCAAGCGGACTGTAGTCGGTTTGACCACGGGACTATAAGTGTCAAAGTAGTCCTCACCGGCTACCTGATTAAAGCCTTTGGCGACAAGGCGAGCTTTGTATCTGTCAATGGTTCCATCAGCTTTGTATTTGGTGCGAAAAACCCACTTACACCCAATAATATTCATGCGAGGTGTCGGGGGAACAAGTTTCCAGGTGTTGTTATGTAATAATGCATTGAACTTCTGATCCATAGCATCTCGCCAGTGTGGATGACCAATGGCCTGAGAGTAACAGGTTGGATCAGTAGATGCGTGCAGCGCATAGAATTCCTCACCAGTTCCCTTCGTTTTGCGACGAGTGCGCATAGCATGGCCACCATCACGTGTGTTGGTGGTATTAGTCGAAGACGTTGATATTTGTACGTCAGACTGAGCCGCAGACGAGGATGGTGGATCATAAGCTGGATCTGTGGGCGATGTGTTTGACTCTATCGGGATAAGAGTCGGAGTAGTAGAAGCTGGAATAAGTACCGATCCTGAGGCCCACGGTATGTCTTTCGTCGTACCTGTCTGAGTAGGCGCCTGTATAGAAAATGGAAAAACATTTTCAGCAAACCGCACATGGTGACAGATAAAGATTTTCCCGGTGTTTGGGTCAAGACAACGGTATCCCCTATAGTCAAGTGGGTAACCGAGGAAGACACAAGGGGTGGATCGGAACTCGATTTTATGTTGATTATAAGGGCGGAGATAGGGATAGCACCGACACCCGAAAACACGAAAGAAGGTATAAGGAGGTGACGCATTAGAAACCTTTGAGTAGGGACTCACAAAATTAAGAGCAGCAGATGAGAGACAGTTGATTAGATGAGTGGCGGTTTCAAAGGCAAAATCCCAATATTTTGTTGGTGTGGAACTCTCGGCTAAAAGCGCGAGACCGGTTTCGACTATATGGCGATTACGCCGTTCTACCCTCCCATTTTGTTCATGCGTATATGCACAGGACTGCCTGTGTGTAATCCCGAGAGATTGAAAAACAGAGTGTAGGCGGCGATATTCACCGCCTAAGTCGGACTGAATAGCTTTAATAGAACGGGAAAACCGCCGTTCTACCATCGCCCGAAACAAATTAAAAATTTTATATATGTCGGTTTTTACCCGTAGGGGATAAAACCAAGTGAATCGTGAATAATCATCCACGAAGAGTACAAAATAGCGATGCCCAGAATCAGAAATTACAGGGGAAGGACCCCAAACATCTGTGAAAATTAAGTCTAAAACATTTGCGCTACTGCCGGGTACTCTATCTAAGGGAAAACGGGATGATTTCCCGAGATGACACGAACTACAATCTGTAACAAAATTAAGCTTATTCGAAGTTACAGGACAGTTTTTAAGAACACGACTAAGAAGTTGACTGTTTGGATGACCAAGACGCCGGTGCCAGACATCGGGTGAAGCACGGGCGGACAGAAAGACTTTATGATCTTGTGGAAGCAACAATTTGTAGAGCCCGGCAACAGTGGATCTCTTAAGTAGAGTTTCCCGAGTTGTGCAATCCTTCACAAAAAACGAATTTCTATGAAACTCAAAGAAAACGTTATTTTCGTTAGTGAACCTATGGACTGACAATAAAGGAATAGATAATTTTGGTACGTGCAAAACATTAGACATTTTTAAATGATGTATAGGGGATTTAATAACCGTTCGACCGACACCTAGAATATCCAAACCTGTGCCGTTGCCCACTTTCAGAACGTCGTTCCCAGTGTACTGATCGGAGTGTTTTAACATCGACGCATCCGGGGTGGCGTGCGATGAAGCGCCGGTATCGGGAAACCAAGCATCTGCCGTATGCGCCGCAACGGAGTCACCTGGATACACCGCATTTGCAGTCGCCGACGGTCGGTCATCATATCGCCGGTAACAATTCACCGCACTGTGGCCATTAGCGCGGCATATCTGACAGCGAGGAACGCCGTTGCGGCCACCGCGTCCGTTGCCACGACCACCGACGCGGCCATTGCGCCCTCCTCGACCAGACGAGGACTGACGTCCTCCATGGCTCCGACCGTTGCCGCGACTCGGGCCTGCATAAAAAGCCGATGGCGTAGCCGACGGCGATGCAGATTCAGCGACGGCGAAATCATCGGACTGGATGAATTCCTGCGCCCGGAGATGATCCGCCAATTGAGGTAGCGTGACCGGCGTGCCTGGGGTGGTGAGCGAACTAGCCATCGCCCTATACTCTGGCCGGAGACCTTTAAGCACGTAAAGGATTTGGGAGTCGGCCGAGAGTGGATGCCCAGCAAGTGATAACGCCTCGACGAGCACTTGTGCGTGGCCTAGATACTCCGCCGGCGACAGGTTACCTTGCCGCATTGCCTGAAACTGCCCCAACAGGCTAAGGCAGCGAGAACGAGAGGTGGAAGCGAAGGCAGAGGTGATGGATTCCCAAACGGCCTGCGACGTCTCCTTGCCGACGGCAAGGTACATGACTTCGGTGGTCAGTGATGACACGATCAGTGAGAGGATGGCCTGATCTTGCTGAATCCACGGAAGATAAGCCGGGTTCGGGATGAACGTCGGCGGTGTCGCGGGGCTGGCCGAGTCGACGGCGATGGTTTCCGGTGGGCACGGTAATGTGCCGTCGACGTAACCTACCAGGTTTTTGCTGCGTAGGAAGGGCATGACCTGAGTGCGCCAGTACAGATAATTACGTGAATCTAATTTGATCGATAAAAAATGGTGGCTGGGATTGAAGACCGTCGCCGGCGGTGAGGGGGCGGCGACGGCAGGCGTAATGGCGCCGGAGGTTTGGTTGTTCATGGTTGTTACGTAATCGGGAAAGGATGGGCGGGAAAGGTGGAGTTACGAACCTGTCGTCTGATACCAAATGAGAGTGATTATCGATCAATTCATTCAGCTCCAACAGATTACAGAGTCCTATACAGAGATGAGCTAGAAAGTCTCCTAAACAATTGGAGTTCAGTATTGACTAACTACAGGCTATTAATCACAAATAACATAATATTAAATAACCAACTATAACATAATATGTAACATTATTAACAATGCAATCCATAAGAAGTATATTGGCATTACTAGAAAAACTAGGTTGCTTATCTAGAGCTTGAATCATCCGAGTCTGTTTCTGTGATGAGGCTAGTGAAATCATAACTTTTAGCCATGATAAGGCCGTCTCGAATATCCTAAAGTTTCGCCATGAAGCACTGTTTCTGTTATGAGGCTAGTGAAATCATAACTTTTAGCCATGATAAGGCCTTCTCGAATATCCTAAAGTTTTGTCATGAAGCTATTGGTATTTCCAATGTTGGTCACGAAACAAGTAACCCACTGGCCTTGGTGATCATGGATAAACCCACCCGCGCTTGCTAGTCCAGAACTCAACCTCTTCGCTCCGTCCGTGATAAGTTTGAAGAAACCAGGCTAAGGTGGAGACCAAGAAACCCATATTATCATACTTGATATCTCAGTAAAATATTTAATGATTTTTTTATATAACATTTTAAAATAATCATGCAACAAAATGGATTAAAAATGGAAAGATTTTTACATTTTCTATGGTCCTAAATTTTTCTCATGATTTCTAGCCCACATAAAACAAATTCTATTGAAGTTGGTCGAAGAAACACCTTGTCTTTTCATTAAATTAAAGCCCAAAATAAAATAGCCCAAGAGATGCCTAACCCAATCATTATACCGTGGACTATGTGGTCCACATTGCAACGAAAATCATTGACATACATATTCATTTTTAATATATTAAACGCTTATTTTTAATTAAAAAAAATTAAATATAAAGATATAATACATTAAAAATAAACATTCACTGTACTAAAAATAAACACTTTCAGTACTAAACGATATAATTGTCATGTCTAACAAAAGATATGATGATGAGTGGCACTTTTAGACTTTGTTTGACATTGCTAAAAAGTAAAATTAATTGAGAAATACTACGTACTATTTTAGGAGTGACAAACACTTAATTACTTATTAATATTATATTTTTTAGTATAAATATTATATTTTTATATTGGTCTGACATGTCTCACGGACAAATATCCATGAGACGGTTTCACATAAGTTTTTGCCATTTATTTTTTTGCAGTAAAATAGAACAGACAATCCACTAATGAATTAGTATGTTTCATCTATCTTTTGAAGAAAAAAAAAAGTGCACAGTACACTTAAGCAATTTTTTAAATACTTCTTTATTAGTTAATAATGTACGGTTCCATAATAATTACAAGTAGTAAATAGAGTAAGGCTCACGTCTCACGTAAAAATTATGGACAAATTGTAATCATTAAAATTAATAAATCAAAGGCTACGATTAAACATAAAGGCATCAAAGAAATTCGTCTAATTATTACTCACACAAGATTATACTATTTTTTTTATCTGGAAGGGAGGGGGGACCCCAGGAGCTAAGCTTAAACAGACTCCTCTACTCTACGCGCCCAGGTGACATGGGCCAAGTCGTCATAGTATGCCTCCTCACCAACAATAGGACACACTTGAAACCTTCTCTGATCGTCAACATGATAAGCTACAAACGACGCCAGATAGTCGGCCAATCTGTTTTGTTCTCTGTAGACCACCGTCAGTTTGACATTCCACTCTCTGTTAATCCAACCCCGGGCTTCGCTAAGAATGAGAGCAAGAGGGCCACGACCTGCCGTATCCTCCTGGATCCACTGAATAACGTTCTTAGCATCCGATTGGACCTCCAACTCACGAATTCCTTTCTGCCATGCCCAGCGCAGGCCTTCGACAATGGCACTCGCCTCAACCATAGAGGCATCCGCGAAGTCACTCCTGCTGGCCATACCTTCTATCCACTCTCCCTTGTGATTTCGAATGACTCCTCCAATCCCCGCTTTTGAGATGGCCGCCTTCACATTACCATCAACATTAAGCGTATAGCAGTGTGTTGTGGATGCTCGCCAACATATCCTGAAGATTCTGGTGCCTCTCGTCAAGCGTGAGTGATTGAAGGCCCGGTCAATCTCCTTCAACGCTTCCTTGATCCACGCAATTTTCTGTTGCACCATTACGGTCTGGTCTTTGAAGACACAAGATTATACTATAAATCACAATAAAGTTAAGATCACAAGAACAATTCATAACAATCACAAACTAAGAAATCAAAATAGCAAGACAATAAGTAAACGTGCAATGAAATAAAATTGGAATTGAGATATCTATTAGGAGATCGATGAAATTGTAAATCAAAGTACGTCTTCAATCCTTACTTCCAAAGTGTAAATGAAACTTGAATCTAATAAGAACTTGTAGTGGAAATGAAATTGAAATTGAAATTCTATGATTAAAGGACTAGAGAAATTAACTAATTAATTATGGAAGTTGAATTCTCCAAAAGAAAGTAATTAACTAAAGTGCCAAAAATCTAAAAGTCTAAAAGACTCTCAAATAAAAATTGACTTCTTTCATTAATACGTACTTTTGGAATACGCTGCCTCACAAGGCATGTCATGCCGTGACAAGTCTCGTGATGGCCTTGATTAGCTTTTGGATACTTGCTCGTCATGGACCTCCTCACACCGTGATGGCCTCTCATGAAAACAAAGCACCCGGCTCCTCGCAGAAGTTCACTTCACGAGTGTTGTCACGCCGTGATACTGCTCGTGGTAAACTGGTAATAGAAGATGCCTTACAAGAGATTACATCACGAGTCTCGTCACGCCGTGATGATCCTGGTGATAGAAGATATGACTTTCTAAAGTCTTCCTCATGAGCCTTGCACGAAACATCCTTGCTTATGGTGTCTTCTGGCTTCCATCCTGTTTTTACTCCTTATTCTCCAAATTGCCCTTGAATTTGCTCTTTTTACTTTCAAAACAAGATAATGTTCTCAATTAGCTCCCCCACACACTTTATCAAATAATTTGCCACTTTAAGCACGATTAAAGCACTTCTAAGTCAAAATTGACCAATCAATGCACAAGTAGTACAAGTAAACACTTATCAAACCTTTTCACACTCTAAAGCTTAGCTTGTTTGTCCTTAAGCAAGGCAAAGATTTAATCAAGAACGACACAAGTTTGGGAGACAAGACAATGAGGTTCACAATTACCCAATACTCAAATGAACAAACTGAGCACAAGGCCGGGTTTAAAGCTATGTTGTCTTTGCCTTTACCGTAGCTATGAACTAGATTAGGAATTAACAAACTTTTTAGACCAAAACTTCAATGGAAAGAACCTTGGGATGTACTCATTTTCTTTCACAATTAACATCCCCAATGATTCACTTATCAACACACAATAATCAAGCATCCAAACCATTCAAATAACCAATCAAAGGACATTCCAAAACTAGAACCATAAATGGGAAAATTGAGCACAAGCCATTCAAATCTTTCACAATCGGCTTCAAAGACCAAATTAAGCAATGCGATTGTATGATACACACCTCTCCTTTCGTTTTGTCGTAGCGATTTTCCCCTCTTTTCTTCTCACTGTTAGAACTTCCCCAATTCAAACATAACTACTAAAACACAAAGTTTTTGTATCCTTATGCATTTTGGTGCATTTATTTGTTTAGGATACGGTAGCATGTACTATACCTACGAGGTGGCCTCACCCTCTTCATTTTCCTCATAAAATAGGATATCTTAGACTCTTTTAGCTTTTTAAAATTGTTTCTTCCGCATTCCTACAAATCTCATGCTTTTTTCTTGGGAAAGGGGTTCACACAAGCTCACATAGAAGGAAAAGCTCTCCTTTAATTAATTTTCCCTTTGTATCATACCGATAAAGTATTTTCCTAGGTCATACCACCTTACAAGCCACATAGCAACCTTATTCCCCAACTTCTCATCTAAGGTGTAAGCTAAGGTCCAAGGATCAATCCAGTAATTAGTTAATTACACGTACACAAGCACACAATGAAGATGAAATAAAACTTAAAAGTTTGTGCAATTGTGGCTTTAAACAAACTCACATGCAGCTTAAAGAAGTTTATTCTAAAAAATTTTGATGCAATAAATGTGTTAACAACCAATCCATAAAATCATAGACAACTTAAAGACAAAAACAACCAAACATTGAATCATCCAAGTGCACAATACATTCCTCCAATCATTGAGAATTATGATATCAATGTATTAGCTCACACATCAGTGTACCCATTTCCACACTTTATAAATGAATATCGTCACAATGTTCAAAGAAAATAAGCAATGAGGAATAAAGGGGAAACAAGGGAGGGAAGGGCTAAACAATACTTCCCCTTTCCACACTTTAGAAGTGTGTGGGGAGGTGCAACAATACTTCTCCTTTCCATTCTTTAGAAATGTGCGTGGGGAAGTGCAACAAGGAATGTCAAAAACATGAAATTAAAGAAGGATTAGAAGGTAAGTACTTCCCCTTTCCACACTTTAGAAGTGTGTGTGAGGAGGTGCAACAATACTTTTCCTTACCATACTTTAGAAATGTGTGTGGGGAAGTGCAACAAGGAATGGCAAAAACATGAAATTAAAGAAGAAGGAATTAAAGGGGTGGCAAAAACATGAAATTAAAGAAGAAGGATTAAAAGGGGATGAATTTGACGGGAGGAGGTTGGTCCCCATGATCAAACCCTATCCCTTAGTAATTTTTTTTTTTTGAGTACTATTGACTCTATTATATTGTAGTATATATTCATCTAAGTCTCGATCTTATGACCTCCCATTTGAAAAAGTCACTACATGCCACTTGACCACAAAGTCATTAGCATAACCAAAGGTAATTAATAATGATGAATAGGAAGAAAGTAAAAGATAGGATCGAACTAATGCTCAACAAGATGAAATGGGAGGTAGGTCAATGTAATAATAAAACAGAAAACTAATTAACCTTTAGATAAGAAGTCATGCATTGGGCATGCTAGTTTTTGATAGGCAGATTTTGTTTGGTAGACTAAATTTATCGAATAACTTTTTATAAATCAAATCTTAAAATATTATACACACTTTTGTAGTTGTTATATATATATATATATATATATATATATATATATATATATATAGAAAGAGAGAGAGAGAGGGGTATAGTTCTCGTACGGACAAGGCTTCCTATGCAAACGTGCGGTTATTCACCATTAAGTATGTAATAATGTACCACAGTGTGTTCAGAAATACATCGGGGTATGGTGCATTTATGTATACACTAATTGTGCATGACCGCATGTCTTAGAGTTGCGGTGCATTTTTAGGGTGCATTTGTGCATTTGTGTATACCTAATGGTGCAATATGCACAATCGTGCAAGAACTGGGCGTCGAACTAGATACTAATTATAAAATCAAAACTATTTAATCAATAATAAAAAATGGTGTTATTATATA